>JAVQJG010056187.1:0-11200 GCA_036024015.1 Craterocephalus amniculus | reverse complement strand
GTTCTTATATAATTTGTTACTCATATTTGTTTGTTGGATCGGTTTGCATTCAAGACTTTTGTGGACTTAGGAAAACATAAACTTAAAATAGTATAGTGCAAAATTATTTTCAAATTCATAATTTTGTTTGTTCTGCATTTGTGGCTTTGCAAATAAAGTGACATTAATGTTCAACCGGTAAATCTTCACTAATCAGAATATTTTTGATAATTTATTGAACTAATAAAGGAGGGTTAAAATTAAAATCTCTACTGTAACAATTCGTATCATTTGGACATTTAAATTTGCCCTCGGCATAAAAAAGATGATCTTGGATAAGTTTTAATCAAAATGTTCTCTTTTCTTGTTTCAGACAATCCGTCGGGTCAAATTGAGTGCGTGCATGGATTTATAAGTGTGCAATATCGCCCCACACCTATCCACCTGACTTGAGTCAGAAGTGAACTTTCACACAGCTGCCTAATATCGCAATCTAGGTTTTAACATAAATTAACTGGAACACCGCAGTAAAACCAACCAGAGGTAGACTAGATGTGGGGGAGAACACAGTTTGCTTTAAAAAACAAATTAAACACAATCTCTCCTCCCATGACCACTGCTTTAAAATAGCATTCATATCCAACTAGTCTCCAGTCTGTCTGCACTTCACTCAAACTTTTTATTTCAACTGGACCATCTACCGTAACGTTGTTACACCTGGGGAGAGTAAATGTGTAAAGGCTATTAGGTTAAGGGTTTGATTAAAAGCCCATTGTAACCATTTTCATCGGAGTGCATATTATTGCTGCCCATCTGCATCCAGGTCAGGTACTTGGCCACTAAATTACAAACAACCAAGCACGGAAACAACGACCTCTAGCCTATATACTTTTGCTCAGATTTATTTTGTTTACATATGTACATATGTGAACAGGGTTGTACAGCTGCTATTTTGCAAAAGAGAGGGTGGGAAGGAAAGCTTCACAATATCTCAAATGAACAAATGAAGCATCAGATTAGTCCGCCGGAGGGTCTCATTTTTTGTACTTCTACATTATAACTAGTTATTGAACTAGGTGCACGATCTGAAAGCCATTTGTGGGGAAAAAGAATTCATTGCTGTCTCTCCATCAATAATCCTTGGCAGTGAACTATTGGAACCAGTCAAACGCGAGAGGTGAAACGCGGGTCAGGCTGTCTAACTAATATTAAAATGCGTTCCCCAGAGCTCATGTGGTCAGAGGGAGTTTATGGTACAGCTCTTTCACACCGGCTTTGTAAACAGCAAATAGCACCTAGACGAGAATAAGAAGCCAAATAAAGACAACTTCAGGTTTTCTTAATGTTTCCTCGAGGTTCACTGTTGGTCTAGAAAATTTATAGAATAACGAAAAGAAAAGAAAATCTCTTCGATTGATTTGCGTGCAATGAAATATGTAAGATTATGGCATTTGGACAGTGTTTGAAGTCCCATGCGCTCCGTAATCAATCCCGCATATTCACAATTTGAGCATGTTTGCTGTTTTTAATAACCTCCAAACGGGTCACATGTCCGATATTGCATTTTTCATCTGAGGCTTTTCTCATTAGCTTCCAGAGTGGCAGGAAGAAAGGTTACCAAGCGGTCAGTATGGTAATAGCAAGCGAAAGAAATGGTTGGGAACAATGGAAACTTATTTTTCATCTGTGCTGTCACGCCGTCCCTTTGTATCCAGCGTGTTTGTGGCTGAATATTCATATATAAGAGCGACCTCAAAGCCAGGGGCTGTATGTAAAAGAGACCCTCTTTCCTCTGTGTTTCTGTGTGTATATGTGTAGGCATGGGGATATGAAGTTATTTCTAAGAGCAGATAACTGTTTTATGTTTCTGGCTTCAGTAATCCATAAACAGCAGCTTTGTGTGATATTTCTTCTCTATTGCAGCATTTAAATAGGTTATGGCATGTCTTTGTACTGCATAACACTTCGATGTCAGATATGATTACCTGTTTACGAAGATGTTTACTCAACAGATGACATTTGCAGAGTCAAACCCCCAAAACGCATTAGTTGTCTATATGTACCCTGTAGAACCGAATTTGTGTGCAGTTCAAACAATCGCAAATACGTCTCTACAGGAATACATGGGCAACTGAAATACCACGCCAGCCAATGGATTGTCTGCATCTGCTCCTCTTCACGGCCACCAAACCTCCCCACCCCGGCTTTTTGCATGTCAACGATTATACGTGCAGCCTACGTCCAGATGCTAAGAATGCAATGACTCTGTCACAAATTGTATCCATAACCCCAAAACAGTCATGGATTATGCAGGTAGGCCACAGAGAGTTAAGCCATGTGTGCACTGTGTGGCTACTACTGTGTCAGACCCTGTAAAACACGTTAGGAACCAGGGGTCGTTTAAAAGTGACTGATTTATGGCTTTTATTGCTCTATAAAAAGCCTCTAACATCCTCGCGAGGGGTAATAGAAATGTCGTTCGCATTCTTTACAAACTGTACAGCCAGAAATATGACACACAGTTTCACGTCGTTTTTAAAGCTTATTATGTAATTATTGTTATGAAAATAGAGCCCCTGACTTACAATGTAGGGCTTTTGACCAAAGATATTGACATATGAGCTACTTCTGCGTAGGTCAAATGTTTTTGTGTGTGTATGTGTGTGTTTTAGTTTTTTTGGTTTGGCCCTTTATAGCAACCTCTGAAAGGCATTATTTATTTATTTATTATTATTCTTATTCTTATTATTATTATTATTATTATTATATTTATTATTCTTATTCTTATTCTTATTATTATTATTATATCTGCTGCTTAAATTTCAGATAAGGTAACTTGTCTTTTTTTGATACAGTAAAAATGGGAAGCAGCTCATGTCACAGTATCCTACAAAAAGGCAAGATCAGCTTACAATATAAAAGCAGACCACCAGTAAATTAGCTCCTGGCCAGGGCTTCAGCCATGAATAACATGTAACATTTTCAAATGCCAACTGGGATTAATCATTTCCTTACAAGATTTAGATAGTTGGAATAGGTGAGGCTATCTTTAAAATCAATGTAAAGGATAGTAGGACTATGTTTGCACATAAACTATTTGCACTTTTTTCTTCTTATTCAGAAATGTTGCATCCTTCCATGTCATCTTCAGCATTTCCTTTAATGGAATCTGGCTTGCAGCTGCATAGAGTCTCATATCGACTGTCAACATCATTTCCCACCCATATGGAATCAATTAATGTCCTTGTGAAGTTCACATTATCTGCCGAATAAGGAGGACTTCACAGTGTGGCAAAACTAACTGCCCCAAGGAAAGACAAACAATACTGACAAGAATGGTAAAGACACCTTAAACATATGAGGGAATTTCATTTAGTTTGTCTGATGAGGTATTCCCAGCATTTTGGCTTGCAGGAACCAAATATGGCCCATCCCACAATTACAATTACTCAGTACTAGTCCCCTGGTGTTCAGTCAGCAGCATTTTATGCTCTCTGATCTGTGACATCTTACTGATTTAGTTAATGTCCTGACAGATTTGGGCCTCTTAATTACATTGCAAATATTTAAGTTTTGTGGCATCATTGCTGTTCTGCTCTGTGACTGGCTGTAATGTGTTGGATGTTTAAAGTTAAAACTTTTGCCATTGTGTTGCAGTTATATGGCCTTTTGTTTGAGGAATCAAAACAGTCACAGTGAGATCAAGAAGTACCAATTCTTATTACGGGCTAAAAGTTTTTCCCTAATGCCATTTTTTCTGTGCACGTTATAGCAAGGCCATGATGTGATATGAAATCCATATATTTTGATTAAAGTAACAGTTTTGACAAAAAAACGGATACAAATCTATCCCATTCTAATAGTTTTTCAGGCTAAATTGAAAGACATTAAAGCCTAGTTGTTTTGTTGAAGAACCTTAAAAAAATGGAATTAGTTTCAAAATAGATATACATTTCATAAATTATTTACCCTTTTCAAGACATACTTTTTTAACCTCCAATCTTGTGCAACTTCATGAATGATCAAGATTTTTTCGAAATTCATCGAGCAGGTACTCATCTCTCCAGTGATCTCCAACACTTAGAGTCACAAACCATTTGTTTTAGAAGTTACACTTTAAAGATGCAACCAGATCTAATTTTTCAGTGTATTATATGGACTGTGATATGTTTTACAGCTGAAATGCTGCTAGTAAAGAGTATGAATACATTAATTAGCAGATAACCTTTATATAAGGAATGCAAACTAACAAAATGATTGGTTCACTCTCTTTGTGCCTCATCCTTGGCGAACCGTTGTCCCTTTGAATAATTGAGACCAGTGGATTTTGCCTGTTTTATTTTTTCCTTGGTCAGCAGCTACTAGTTTTGTCCCCAAGATCAATTGCCTTGGTAATACAACCACAAAGAGGGAGGGGGGATGGGGGTGGTAGGGAAGAAGGAGGGTGAGAGAGACAGTGAAAAAAAGAGAGAGAGAGAGAGAGCTTTGTGCCCACAATGGAGACTGTAGGTATGCTAAATACCTCTGGTTCCTTATCCGGGAACTACCTCTTACCCTGCTATTGGGCCGTTGGGTCACGTGGTTAAAGTAACTTTACAGGGCTGCTCGCAAGTAGGAGGGCTTTATGGAGCAGAAAAACGACAAAGCTAGAAAAATTATTTTCCACTCCAGAAATTAATGATCATGAGCTCGTATTTGATGGAGTCTAACTACATTGATCCGAAATTTCCTCCATGCGAGGAATATTCGCAAAATAACTACATCCCAGAGCATAGTCCAGAATATTATAGCCGCGCAAGGGACACTGGCTACCAGCATCACCACCAGGAGTTATATCCTCCGCGGGCGAGCTACCAAGAACGCCAGTATAACTGTGCAAGCATCCCTGAGCCCGACACGCCAAGGGGACATGGAATACCCCATTCTGCGCACCTGCTGACAGGAAAAGGGCAACCTGCTTCATGTGAAACCCCACAGTTGTCCATGTCCCCCGCCACACCACCGGCCGCAACGTCCGCCTGCAACCAAGCTACCCCGGAGCATCCAAACAGCACAGCCTCCTCCAAACAGCCAGTGGTGTACCCATGGATGAAGAAAATTCACGTCAGCACTGGTAGGCAACTTGTGTGTTTATGTTCCCTGCACTCCTCATGCTCCTCTCTCCCTTTCCCTCCCTTTATCAGTCCCTCTGACTCCCATCTCGTTGCCAGCCCCTGCTCCGATAGCAGGGAAGCCTTTGAAATGGCACAATTGAGGCGGATTTACGACTCGGCATTGGTAATTACACCCACCATAAATTTTATAGCCGAGGTATACTCAGGGCAGCCGTATCACCATGTGGCTTCTGCTGTTATGTATTGCGCGATAGAGAGAGGGGGTAGAAATGAATAAGAAGAAGAAGAAGAAGAAGAGGAAAAAAACGGAGCTTTGTAATCTTGCATTAATAATTTAGATCATGGTTGGATGTGAGTGTCCTCTCATTACCCTGAGAAGTTCTTAACTTCCCATTTAAATTTCTCAAACAGCCAAACATTCATGTCCAATAAATCTTTGAAGCCATATTTCAGTTGAGGCCATTCTTGTTTACCCCTCCTTTCCTCCCTTCTGTGTCTCCCTTTCTCTCCACTTCTCCTTTTCCCAGTGAACTCTGGTTACAATGGGACGGAGCCAAAGCGGTCTAGGACAGCATACACCCGGCAGCAAGTCTTAGAATTGGAGAAGGAATTCCACTATAACCGATATTTAACTCGGCGGAGGCGCATTGAGATCGCTCACACCCTGGTTCTCTCCGAACGACAGATTAAAATCTGGTTTCAAAACCGCAGGATGAAATGGAAAAAGGATCACAGGCTCCCGAACACCAAAGTGAGATCTTCCTCTTCCTCCTCCGGGCCCAACACAAGCTCAGCAGCCGGCGGTGTGGCCGCTGCCCCCGCCAGTAACACTGGGGCCCCCGATGAACTCACCGGAGCACAGCATGGCGAGGATATTACCAGGTTATAAAACCACATTGTTTCACTTTGTGGGTAGACAAAGAACTGGTAATTTATAGAACAGTTATATATTTTGTTTTTGTAGCTATCATGTGCGGTTTCCTTTAAGTCCAAAGTTATATAAAATGCATGTTATATGGCATGGATTACTGCGAATACCGATGAATTATTTTTACGTGACACAGGGTTTAATTTATTTGAAGTTCAATTATTATGATGTTTTTTATTAAAAAAAATGTTTTGAATGAAGGAGAAAAAAAGTACAAAAAAAATATACATTTTATCAAAATGTTATTGTGGGCCATCCTTTTGCCCTGCTGCCCAAGGTAAAATGCACAATCTATTTATTTCAAACACTGGAAAGAAATCACTATAGTAATTATTTTTGGTATATAAAAAAAGCTGGAACACACCATTGATCTTGAACTTGTGTGTTTAGGATAACGATAATGTGTGAATTACCTCGTGTATTTCAGAAACAGGATTTTGATCTACAGTTTAGTTTTTGTGGTGTTGTTGTTGTGTTTAGACCGTTAAAATGCAGACTATTGTGAAATGCAATAAACGGAGTTTAGTGTACTTGTGCTAATCAAATTGGTCAATAAAACAGTGAGTGTCTACTAGTTTTACAGACGTTTGCTCTAAGTTTATTTTAGGTATGATAAGGTCTATATCATTGTTTGGATTTCTTATTAAAACAACAAATAATGTGTGAATATCGTACAGCTCATGAGGGAAACAAGAATCACTGTTTTCAAACTGTGGTAATGATCCCTGCAGGTCTTAATTTTATTTTATTTTATTTTCCCGTCTTTAAATTAGCATTATGTACCGTGAGGGTGTATGTGTGTGCATGTGTGAAAAGGGGTACAAATGTGTTTGTGTTAAAGCCTCACTTCTAATGGACTCAAGTTGTTTCTAAAATATGAAAAAAGAAGTAGTTTACGCTGTGCATTACGTGCAACCTCATCAGTCTGAAGGGCATTCAATTAACGGTACAGACAAGCCACTGAGGCCCTCCAGTCCACATTGCACTGCCTCTCCCGGTGCCATAAACGAAGCTCTTTGCTTCTGTCGCCCTGACTTCAACACAAAGATGCATGCGATTAATTTTGAGTGCATTTGTTATGTGTTAGAGATTATAGGTTGTGATTATATTCTTACTCATTTTGTAACGCATAGTTGCCCTCTTTTTTCTATATCTCACTGCGCAATAAAATAAAATCGTGAAATGAAGATAGATTCAATATGATGGCTCGTGTGGTGTTGGTCAAATCTTATAGTGAGGATGGTTATGCGGTTAATTGACTTACATTTTGTGAGTAATGTGGCCACGTATACAGGAGTGATTATGTTTTTCTTGTGTGTTCGCTCTTTAAATTGTGCTGCAAGAAATACTTTGTTATATTTACTTACTGATTTCACAGTCTGCACTTAACTCAGATCCATAAGTGTGCATCAGCTGGAGAGAATCCAAAAACCTTCAGTTTTCAAAAACGGCGCTAAGCAAGAGTGTGCAACGTCATGGTGCGTCTTTCTTCAAACTGCAGGACTGTTTACAGCTGCAGACCCACTGGATTGAAACAAGAAATTATCATTCACACTGCATCTTTAACTATGAGACAAGATTTATTTCTTCCAGTATCCTGTCTTTGTTGCCCTTATTTTTTGAATTATTTTTTTTATAATTTAATTTTTTGTAGGTTGGGGGCAGATGGAGTTTTAACATGACTTAGAGCCAAAGACGCGGAAGAACTTGATAGATTATTGATACTGTGACATGAATAGGTCTTATAAAATGCATGGCGTAGTGGGAGGCAAAACAACACAAAGAGAAGACTCTCCATCATCAATCTTTTACCACTGAGCATTGTATTATGTTCTGAAAAACAGCTCCTCAATATAACCAGTTTTGATTACATCAATATAACCAGTTCTGATTGCACCAAAATAATATCGAACCCTTTACCACCCTCCACTTCTTTAAGCTTACAACCGCACTTCAAAATGGGTCAGTTTAACAGGACCACAGATGTTGAAATCTGCTTTTGGGATGTGGCATAGGAAAGGCAATAGAATAGTGCTGAGACGGCTCTGAAAAATGAATCCAGAAGCCTTTATGTTGCTAGACAGATTAGAGAAATTAATGTGCTAGCCACTGTCGCAGCATCCCTCCACCCCTTTCTAGGTCCTGTCGCCTCCATGTCGCGAGGTTGAAAAGGTACTTCATTGATGTTTAGGGGCGAAATGGGAGAAGGCTGAGTTCACCTCGAGGACACATTTTCTATCCCATTAGGCTCATTTCAGTCTGGATGGCCGACCTCTCCAACCCTGTGACCTAACTCACTCACTATACGTGTACCTTCTGTGTGCGTCCTCGTTGGTCCCCCTTGGCCTCGGCTTTCTTTGTGGATTTTTCTTCCTTGTGTCTATAGAGGGGGCCTACGGTGGGGCATCACTGAATTTATTTGTCCCTTTGTTAAACAGAGTGACATCGGACAGCGTTGAACTCTCAGCCAATCATCCAGCAGATCTTCAGAATATCCACATACCTTCTTGGATCATCCTTTTAGTTTGGTTTGAAATAATTTATAAAGGGAACCAGCAAATTTCATCAAAGCTTTCAAAGAAATAAACTAAAGATGATATCAAATTACTAGTTTCTTTTCCTTGAAATATTCTTGCAACTGTCGGCCAAAAAAGAATGTTTTACATCTGTTGTAGCAGGTTTCGTATAGCTACTCTCTCCTCAAATGGTGGCTTCCAGCTACATATTAAATTTAGATAGAAGATTGAGAAAAACATACATTTTTCCCAGTGATTACTGAAAACCCCTCAGGTCTCCTAAAAAAGGCACAGTAAAAATAGTTCAACTTTGTGCACTCACGTGATCGTTAAGTGACTAACTGGTCCCAGGTTAGCCCCTGTGTTAAAAAAGTGAACCGCCAATTATAGATGTTCCTGACAGTACTGGGACACTTGGTCATTGTGATTAGTTTATGGACAAGGACCTTCACGTTTCTAGGGAGAAATATCTTGCAGACGTCCGATGAATCTCACACTTCGTCAAACTTGTAAACTTTTATCCACATGCATGTAATCCTATTTTTCTGGTGTTGAAATTCTGTCATTATTGATAATTGAAGTATTGCTTTAGAATTATAAAAAAATTAATCAGGCTTTACGAATTTTTATTTTAAATTAGGCCATAGGTTATATCTATTCTGAGTTTCAGTGTCACCCTATTTTTGATCGTTTTGCAGCATCTTTCTTCTGTGGTTATGGGCAAATATTAAGCGTTGATAGAAAAATATGCAATAGCTTGTTTTCCATGATACACGGCTGACAGCAAAAGCCCAACTCATGTTCCTGTGTGTTAGTGTATTTGATCCTTCCTGTTCCCCGTCATGTCTTCGGGGCTGCAGGTGAAGCTCAAATAACAGTGACAGCAACCACAGTTTGTTTGAGCTCTTGTAATTGAGGATTTGTTGTAGAGACAGAGTAGGCTACATGTGGCATATATTTACGATGGCTTATCAAAGATATGATAATTCTGTTGAAGTCTGTTTGATTTATAATGGCTCACAATAAACAAAACGTGAGATTAATTTTATTGTTATTTAAACAAAAATTCCGGCCATTTGTCACCATAAACCAGTATCAATTTCACATTTTTGTTTTAAAACTTTAGACCATTGTGCAATTAATTTCTTGATAATAACATAGTTAGTAACCTTAGTTAGACCTATATTTAAGATAAAAAGCCACATCTTTTACGCAACATAGTTATCACTTCATAGACTCAGCCTTTAAACCTCAAAGTTATCTCCTATCTGTCTGAGGATCCATATACATTTTAAAAAGTATCTATATCCATCCAAATGCTGTCATTTAACTCATTTATATATTAGTATACCTCTCTTTAAGTGTGAAATGTACTATATTGATTTAAAATCTAAAAGCTTTCTGCCTGAAGGGGAATCGGTTTTTACTGGGCGGTGCTTATTTTTAACCTTATCTTGCAGGAAGATGGTGCCTTTTGTGAGTTAGAAGTGTATTGTTTAAATTCCTAAGCATTTACTCAGCTCGAACTGGCCCCCCTTCCTTTTCCTCTGTGTTGATATTGTTGGATCACACATGATTTTCAGCTCGCATAGCACCACTGCAGGCTCCTTGTGATTTATGAAGCACCTCGGGCGAGGCCCCTCTCGCTCTCTCTTTCTCTCTCTCTCATGGAAGATATAAAAACTTTACACAAGCAGCCATCGAAATATTTGAACAAGAGCAAAACTGAAATGAGCAGCTGCTCTGACACTCAAGTGGGTTATTACCTGCATTTATTGTCTACGCCAGGTTGAGCAGCTACAGATGTTTGTCCACTGGACTCAGGTGAGTGTCTTCTTCAGCCACTTTGGTTTGTGTAGAAAGGTGCAGGGCCTGCGCACTGATGCTTAAACGGTGGCCATTGCAGCTGCATAAAAGCTGAGAGTTGAAACAGGGGTCACGCTGCTTTTTTTCCAGGGATGGAGGCTGTATCTTTTTGACCAACAGTGGGTGTGTCATAAATCATTTAATCTCTCTCCATCTGAGAGAAAATGCACCAGCTTACATTGACGCGTGCGAGTTTGAGTTAAATTAATTTACGTGGAAATAGATTAAAAAATCCATCAGAAATGTTTTAATGATTTACCGTTTCCGCTGACAAAGATCTCAAACAAGGGGGAAGACAGTAGTCTGGATCAACATTCCCAGCTTCACGTCATTGAAATGATGGCCAGGATGAACTTAACAGTGGTGTTTTATGTCATCATTAAGAAATATTTCGGCAAGAAATATTTGATTAGCCTATTTGGTGCATCGTTGAAGACCCTAAAAACGACAGTCATTTTCCCTTGCCGAAGGTGTCACTGGGGGCCTAGACGCTCTAGACTAAATTATGGTTATGTTATTCACTTTCCATTAGCAGAAGTGATCTGAATATGGGATCCTGAGATAATAGATTCACAATTATGTACGTAGGTTAAGTGACTTTATTTGTTCTTTGACAATGATTTCCCAATAACCACCAGTTGCATCTCTGTTGTAGTGATGTTTTTGACGCCTTCTGAAGACAACTTCGCAGACTTTCACATTTAAAGATGTTATTGCACAGAGAGAGAGAGAGAGAGAGAGAGAGAGAGAGAGAGAAAGAAAGAGAGAGAAAGAGAGAGAGAGAGAGAGAGAGAGAG
>JAVQJG010056183.1:0-13125 GCA_036024015.1 Craterocephalus amniculus | reverse complement strand
TCGGTGCTGAACAGCTTATTTAGCTCCAACATACCCCTGCAGTTTCCTACACTATTCATGGGGAAATTAGACCAGCAGATCAGTACAACTGATAAGTACCTGCTCAATATTTTGATAACGGCTGGAAAAAAAACCCTCACAAGAAATTGTTTGCTTCCCGACCCACCCACAATACAGCTATGGAAAGATATAGTAAATTACATCTACCTTATGGAAAGGATTTACACTATTATTTAATAGTCGGTGGGCCAAATGGTCTGAATATGCAGGTCCTGAACAGAAAGGTCCAAACGAGTGATCCTACGGTTTATTACTTAACCTGGAAACTGGTTGGTGCTATACACACTTCTCCTCGATATAGTCCCTGATGTGTGCTCTTGTGTCGGCTCCTACACAAGAGCTTTCTCTTTCCCAGCATGTTTGATTCGTTCGGTTCTCATTGTGTTTGTTCCTTTCCTTAGAAAAAAAAGAAAAAAAAAAGAAAAACTGCCCGTGAACAACGGAGGAAATTGACTTAATACAAAAGTATGCCTTGTATTGTATTGTTATGTTCTCGCATTACATAAATAAAAAATTGAAAAAAAAAAAGAAAAAAAAGAAAAACACTTCTGTCCCCCCCACCTCTGAAATCAAAACTACGTCCATGCTCGCAAGAATACGGTAACCGTCAGGGGATACAATGCACCGCAACGCAACGTCTAAATTACCTGCCCTGTCAAATGACGAGGTTTGTTTATAAACAGTTATATAGCTGCAAATAACTGCTCCTCCAGAGCTGCTACCCTGCTACTTTTAGGGCGTTTTCACATGGCGTGCTCGGGCCTGTGCCGTGCCCGGGATCATTTACTCCTGAGTTCTGTTCACATGCCAGTGCATGAACCAGGCTCGGGCACGCTTGGTAATGTCGGCGCCAGAACACTAGGTGGCAGTGTTGAGGAAACTTAGCTGATAGCTAACAACCGAGGAAGAAGCAAAGCCTTACGTCTTCAGCACAGTATATCAATAACAAAGCAAACTCGTCTTGTTACTTAGTATTTTCTTCTCCACTATGGATGCAAGCCAGGCAGTCATATTTTACGTTTTGGCCGTTTTAAATCACTCCACAGTAATCTTTGCGCTCGCGATCACCACGTTTGTTTACAGTGAAGCTAATGGTGTTGCTAATGCTAAACCTGCCGGTAGGGTCGGATGTTGCTTTGATCAGTTCCGCTTGGAACCCACATGTCACGTCCGGCACGGCCCGGATTGCGTTCACAAGCCACCCATCCGTGTTCGAGCACGGGTGGCCCGGGTCCTGGACTACCTCCCAACCAGGGCCACTCGTGCCGGGTCCGGTCCCGGCCTGTTTGCATTCACATGGACAAAATCTGTGGCCATGTGAAAAGGCCCTTATTCACATATTGTAAAATTGTTTGTTGACATGATCACGGCATCGCAAATCAATAAGGTTACACAATGTGACTTCAAAATTCTGAATGGAGATGCCGGTATGTGTTGGAGGGAATGTAAATGGGATATCCTGACTACAGATTAAGTTAACACCATAATCAGAATACTATCTTGTCTAAATTAAGGTAAAACATTTGAACATTTCTGTCCCACACAGATGACATACTTAATTCCTTGGGATGTATCTCAATATCTCCTTTCCTTTCATTGTACACTGTAATAAATAAGGTGTCTTCAACTTAGAAACAAAAGTGCAAAAGCTGCTTAAAAATTTGAGAAAATGAACACAACTTCCAGATTAGCATGGTTTTAACTGAAAGAGGTAACAAGTTGATTAGCTTATGGCTATACGTTCTTTCAACTTGATGCTAAGATTACTTACTAAGTTACTTTGCTGAATTATCCCTAGATACAACGTAATTCATTATGTTGTACTAGTGAAGAACTCCTCACTGTTACAAGTCACATTAATAAAAAATAACTTAATCTACAATCATATTGTTCAGCATTTCCGGTAATGTTGGTAGTTTTGTTCTACTGGTTAACAAATGCAAAAACTCCACTTGTCAAAAGTGTTATCCTGTTAAATCCAAGCAGCAACATCCGGCTTAGAAACATGAAGCCTATGCAGAAGTTCCAAAATCTGCAGTTCCCTCCTCCTCCATTAGGTACTGCTGCAAAACAGAGCAATTCCCCATAGACTCCCATGTTAAAAAGGCCAATTTTACATGTTTACTGCCTGATCAAAAAATTATTTTAGGGTAAAAAGGTCAGGTTTACCTTCATGGCAACTGCGGGGGGAGTGAAAACAATTCTAACTCATTCGTTATGTAATCCTAAAATCCCTTATAATTAGGGTCCTGTCCTTTTGATTGACAGGTTTCAGATATTGCGGAAAATGAGGCGTGGCAGTGCGCTTTAGTTTTAGCCCGCCTTGCTTCATTAGTTGGTTAGCTGCGGTGTGCTATTGGTTAGCTTTGTTAGCTTGTAGCTCAGAGTTTGATGGGTGTCAATTATATCAGTGCCTCCTCGTCAGCCATTTTGAAGTTTTCCGCGAGTCGCTAGACTTGTGACGCTGCCAAAATGGCAACGGTGGGAACCGCCCAATGAGCTTCTTTTCAGCTCTTCAGACATCTGTTTTAATGTTCGTCTATTTATTTTACAGTCTATGATTAAATCCAGTAGGAAGTAATTCCTGGCTTCTGACAGGTTGCACATACTATATCTCCTTTTAACAAATTAGAAGATATGGTAGTGACTTTCTTTTCATGTAGACCTACTGTCCCACTCATGCTACTAACTTTATAATTCAAAAATAAATTTTCATCATTGTCTAAATATAAAAAAAACAGGAAGAAAAGCGCAAAACTCAAATTTATTGCAGAGGCAATTACAAAAGGCTACATTTCTACTGAATGTGCATCTCTCATGATAATTTCTGGTTAATGTTTGCGGAGTTTAGAAAGTAACTCCCCTTTGATAGAAACATTTTCAGTTATCTTTGCAAATATTTTTCATAGCAATACACAAGGTTCAAAACTATTTAAAAAAATATTATTTGGTTACGTAATGAGGCTGTTTATACAACACACAAAATGATAATTAATCACGTAATAAATTGTTCTAATAATATCTGGGCTGACAGGGGACTTTTTTTCAATGTACCTTTAACTTAGCAACATAAATTAAATCAGTGATGAAAACCTGAACAACTATCCTTCCAGATGATTTAAAACTAGAAGTTAAACATTTGAAAACACATTAACTCAAGTTCTGCATGCAAAATTCACAACAAGTGGAGTTTAAGAAATAAAAGAAGTACATACAACGTAATAGGGCTGTCTGTTTTTACAGTGTACTAGTTTGCTGCTCCTTTTAATTTGTCACACTTACTAGGCTGAAATGAAGTGTTTTAGTCTCAATCTTTCAAAATCGATTGCTTTGATGTATCAGACAAACATTCATAGCACACAAGAACAGTAAATCAGTCACATTCTGATAAAGACAGATCATGCTTTTCATACATTATTTTCCTATAGGACACTAAGAATTGAAGATGATTTTCATTCCTAGGTTGTTATGGAAACCATTATGTTGCTCATGTTATTTTTCCAGGTCCTGGTGAACATTCTCAGTATTAATCAGATATCATAGGAAAACCAAACTAGTGAAGCAGGTAATCAGTGTAGGCAGGGAAATCAATTGGATCTTTAATTGCTATGTGGAAGAAGAAACAGAAAAATTGCTCTTGCACACGTGCACGGACTAATACGCGCACACACATATACACAGGCATGCCCAGTGACAGAGAGACAGTGGTGCTGATGTGAGTGCAGTCTCTGGGGAGTGGCGTGGAGAATCCTCTTGGCTGGGAATTTCCAGGGTTTAGCACACAGACACACTTTCTGTCAAAGGGCCCTTTACATGGATGAGCCCCAGCATCACATTCGCCCACTGTGAAATAGAGGGATTTGAATAATCTTATTACACCCTATTACAATAACACTAATATGATCCAGTGCCCTGCAAACTACACTGGAATGATGGGAAATTGACTATTTGACCACCCCACACAGCAGCACAGAGCCAGAAGCAAGTAAATCAAGAAAATTAGGAGAAAATAGTTTGTATTTGTTGTGTATCTGAGCTAAAACTTGTCATTACATGGTAAGTGATGTACTTAAAACAGGTTCTTTGGTTAACTGCAGCATAAATTACAGAGGCAACAGGGGGCCTTGACCTCTTTTAGTGGGATAAGAGAGAGCAACATTTTACTTTAAAATATACAGCTATGTAGTTAGAATAAAATGATAAACATGGAAATGTACTGTACAGACAATAGAGCCTTAAAAGGCCAAACAATGAATGGGTTTCCTTGGAACACTCATGCAGCATTCAGTGTGTGTCAGAGGTGGGAAACTCTTTATCACATCATTTTATTTTTACAAAGTGGAGAAAATAACATTGACAGAACTTGTCTGCATTGTACGAATAATACTTATGATAGTTATACATTTTACTCAACAAAATAAATAAGGTAAAATGTTGTCATGTATTTTCTCTTCTGTACTTATTGGAGCAAGTTTTTTTTACAAGAGTATTTCATGTGATAAATTCGCTTTTGGGAAATTAATAAGAGAGTTGAGCCAATTTTTTACAGACTTGGAAATAGGAGGTTTTGTGCTTATTTCTTTCAGGTGATTTAATCAGAAGTTGAACTGTACAAAACCCCATGGTAAGAGGTGCCTCCGATGTAGCATGTAGCTGCTTTGCAAATGGTAATACAACACCATACAATGTATCAGATATTATTTCACTTCACTTGGTGGAATAAAAACCTGTTGTAGTTTTAATTATACAGGATTTTGTTCGCTCCATCACCTTGTGGTGGTTGCAGAGCAGCTGGGTCTCCAAATCTCTGTCTGTGGAGAGCTACAAATTATCATAAGCTGCTAATTTTAGAATACATTTACATACAATTAGACTTGTTACAAATTTCAGAAATTTAATTATGAAAGAAGATATTTGGGTGAATTAAAAAGCTGGGTTTTTAAACAAATAACCCCCCACCAACTTTACATAAAAGTTCACTTAGAGCAAGATCAAATATGTTCTTTGTTTTGTACTAAATCAGCTTTTATTTTCTTTTATGCGCCTCCTGCCTCTAATATCTGAGTGACATTTCCACCAATCCTACAGTATGTTAATATAGTATCTTAGAGTAATTAGAAGAATTGAATTCAGTCCTGCATGAACAGAATGCACACTTTCGGTCTTATACGTGTACCTAAGTTTCAAAAGCACATCAACATTGTGACTGATGGTGGATTTATTATAGAAACACAATATCTGATCCACTTCAGAGTAGATTTCTGATACAGTAAAAACCTGGATTTCCATTTAAAATATGCAAATCTGATATTAATTAAACATAATAATTTGTTGTATACAGACTGTTTTATAGACAGTATATACGTGTTAGACTCATCCTGCAAATATTCAAACATGTGACATTTGAAAGATGTATAGGAATTATAGGATAATGGATGAGATGCATCGAGACCTTATATAACTGACAGCATATAAATGGTTCATTTTGCTTGTAAATATATATTTGATTCAATTGTTCCTGGTGTTCTTTTCCTTCTGTCTGTAAAAAGGAGTTGTGTTATGTAAGTATGTACCTCAGTCTAAATGCTGGTTTATTATTTTCTTTCTATTATGTTTGGAAGGAACCAATAAAGTTTACATAGTTTATTTATTACATTTACTTAACTTGTGTGATGTAAATAGTTTTAATGTAGAGATTAACTATATAAAAACCCATTTTTTCTTTTTTTTTGTGCAATATTTTATGTTAAATTTTGTCAAATATTCTGAATGTCCTTCCATATGTTTGTGTCTATAATGAAATTTCCAAGCACCAACTCCACCTAAATATTTGAAACAAGCTGATTAAAACTTGTTTTGAAAAGATTGAGTGAAAGATGCTTTTTTAAGATTACATCTTAATTTGATTTCAAAATACTGCAAATTTACCAAAAATTGCATTTCTGTCACCGCATACTGTTCATCAAAGTGTCATTTGGAAGCTAATTATTTTATTAGTGTAGATATTTTTAGGGATGTTACCACACATCAATCTATGTTGACATTTAGGCTCAAAGATCAACAATCTGATAGCACAGATCCAAATTTAATATTGATACAGTAACTTTGCGTTACCGACTAAAATGTCTAAAAATATTTAGTATGACTTTTGTTGATTCATTTCCGGCCATTGGTTTCATTAGGCTATCGTTTCAAATATGAAAAGGTGTGTATGACCACAGTTATTATAAACTGGGTTAATGACGATTCGCTTTTAGACAATGATAAACTTGTGAACTGGTGGTATAAAAATAAAACTGAATTGAACTTGATTGGAAGTGATTGTGTTAAATCAGCTGCAATATTGTCTCACATCAATCACAGCATCCTGAATCAAAACTAATGAATTCTAACAGTTGAGTGTCAACATTTCCAGCTGCATAATCAATGTGTGTTGTCCAGTTGTTAGAGCTTTGATTTTGTGCAAATTTGGTCATTTACAAGCACATTACATGTCTGGTTGAATTTATGATTCCAGCAAACATTGAACCGATGTAACATGTTTGCATCAGATTCTTAGTGGATGCAGAAGTAAAGCATTTTTTTTCAGAAATGTAGTGAAATGCTCAACTACTTTTCCATTCAGGCGCTGATTTAACCTGTTAAAACTTGAGGGGTCCCAGTGGGGGGATGTTGACAACATTTTGTAGACCTCTGAATTATCTGTGCTAAAACTTTCATTCTGCTTCCATTTATCTGAGCTGCCCTTTGCAGAGATAATGTCCACACATTTATTTGAAATAACAGATTAAAAGCTATGCTGCAATTAACTCTTCTCTATTGACATCTGAATTGATACTTCCAGGTCTTGACGAACCTCCATTTACGCCTGAGAAACATTCATATAGCCCTTGTGACTGCTGAGAAGAAATAATTGTCTTTATGGGTATGCAATTTGTGGTCTGACGCCAGAGAAAATAAGCACAGGGCTGAAATAATTAGAGTAAAATGTAAATGTGACCATTCATCTGTGGATTTTCGCCCCAGATGTTGTAGTTTCAGTTTGTCTCTGTCGCTGTCTCCGCCCCTCCTGCAGGCAGCTTGGAAGAACAGCTGAGAGTAGACTAAGATTTATCTCTGACTTTCTAAATGCGCTCGTGCCCGTGCCCCTACCTGCCCGCCAGCCTGTTTGCCCGCCCGTCTCCCCGCCAGCCTGTCTGGATATTGGATTTGCTCTTTTACTGTGACCTTATAGTCAACGAGCCACAGGAGCTCCTGCGACTGCTGGACCTTCTGTCCTGTCGTGCAGAGTCATGTCTTCCTCCCGTCGGGGGCCCAGCCTCCGTCTCGTCATAGCCTCAGCGCTCTGCTTCCCCCCTCACCGCCACCAACCCCTCCACCATGTGCACTTATTGGATTCCCCTCCTCACTCGCACTCTGATAAGGGCATCTGTCAAGCGGATGAACAATCAGAGCTAAAAAGGTGTGTGATGCACGCTTGGAAGGATCTTACTTCCTGCAGAGGCACAGAGGATGCTGGGTAGAGGTACAGGGGCGAGCTTGGGGGCCACTGGCAGGACTTTGGGAGAGGATAACCACCAGCCCAGCTGATCTTCACATCAGGAGGAGAAAATGTTTGCTGCTGCCGACGACGATGGCTTCCGCTCAGCTACGCGTATTCTCAAGCAATAACATCGACATCTGTATTATCAACCCAAGAATACCCGTGGTCGAGACGGGAGCAAGCGGTCACACCACCTCACTCCCCTCCAACCGCCTCTCCTCTCTCTCCGGCTGGCTCGCGCCTCCCATCCCCCTCGTTCTGTGTTCGACGCTTTGCAGCAGGAGAGAGCTGGAGGGAAGGGTGGGGAACTCATAAGCTGCTGAAAACTGCCCAGGTTCTGCAAGAGAAAACAGAGACAGCGCAAATCTTACGGGGCTAATTCATCCATTAGTTAGCACTCAAGTCCTGGTTTGGAGCGTTTCATCTGCACATTGTTTGTTGTTGTCATGAATTTAATCACAAAATGTAAAAAAAAAGAAGAAGAAGAAAAGTCAGAAATGCCAAAACTGCACCTTCCCAGAGCTGCTAATTTTATTTAAAAGCCTTGTTTTGACCAACCAAGATGCTGAAAGCAAAAAAATCCTTTCATTTTTTTAATTAGTTTTCTATTTTACAAAAAAACCCATTTCAATAATAAGAGAATCCCTGGAGGCTGTCTGTAGAAGCCACGTGGATGCATTAGAGCGACATTTGGATCAGGTTTTATCTCCCTACATGGAGGCCGAGTGCTTTGCTCAGGCCTAATTGGTGTGAATATCTCATGCCTTTTAATGGCGTCAGCCTCAATGCGACAGTGGAACCACTGTTTCCAGTAAACACTTTTAACTCGCTGCTTCTTCTGCAACGGCGGCTGTATCTGCAGGCGGCAGCAGGCATGAAATGAGAAGAAGAAGAAAAGGAGAAAACGTGATGGACTGTCGCGCTTACACGAATAGTCGTTTTGTCGCCTCGCGCCAGGGTGCAATAAAGTTTGCTTTTTTTCAATGCTTGGAACCCCTGACTGAGCGCGAGTAAGGAAGTGGGAGATGCGAGCTTTAGCCATGCTCGTCCCTGTGTTTTATCAGTCGCACGCGCCGCATCTGAGGGAGCGCAGGGGCTGCCCCCGCAGTGCTGGAAGCTTCAGCCCCCCCACGCTGCACACATGAGAGAAATCAGGAGGGAGGAAACACGGCAGGATGGAGAGGCGAAGGAGGTAGGAGATGAGGGAAGGAGGCGTGAAAAGCATCCCAGAGACAGGAAGAAGGGGAACGTCATGGAGCACGAAAAGAGGAAGAAGTGTCAGAGAGGAAATGGATAGTGTTTGTGTGTGAGGGGGGGTGGGTGGTGGTGGTGGTGGTGGGGGGTATAAACTGGTCTCGAATGTCATTCAACGACATGATTGGCTGTCAGGGAGAGATAAGCAGTCCTCACATCCCTCTGCCCTCGCATCTTCAAGGCCCCGGAATCAAGGAATCAAACGGTGCCGCGCGCGCTCCTGCACTGAAAAGAGACTACATGAAAGGAGTGATTCCCGCTATTATTCTAAACACCTCTGCATGTGAAATACCACCGTTTTTCAAACGGCTGCTGGGTGGGGAGGGAAGGAAAGAAAGGCAGAGGAAAAAAGCCGGTTTCTGAATCTTTCTTTGGAGGCAGGAGCCGGCGATAGCGTCCTCCTAGTTCTCGGGAGGCCTTGAGATCTCAAATCCCCCCGTCTTTGCAACTCTTTCTTCCCCCTTCACTCGCCATAAGCTCTCACATTAGACGGCATTAGGGGAGGAGATGGAGCGAGGAGGAGCAACTCCCCGGACGTCGGAGTTCCTGCAGGACTTAACATCTTAGCTCTTAACTGTCCCGGTGGCCCGTCCGGGTCCGTCTCCTCTGACTCCGCTGGAGCACTTCCCATGTGTCATCTGAGAGAAATCCTCAAATTAATCCCTCACCCATTACTTTAAGCTCTGACACTCTCGTATAGATCTGCAGGATTACAGAATAGGCAGGTATTATAAGGTATTACTCAGAATTAGTTTTTTAAGGAGCAGCTTAAACCTTCATCTGACGGCGGACTTTCCAACATGAATTCTATTGATACGAGAAACTCTTAAGACTTAGAGGAAGATGTAAAGATTCAGATCCAAAATCCCTTCAAAAAACCCGCAGCCAGGGTCAACGTATTGAGGATCGATGGAGCAGATCTGGGTAAGAGTAAGTGTTGTAATGTTTCAGGCCCTGAGAGGGTAAAACACACACGCCAGCCTGGTCTAATACAGACAGACTGTCTGCGAGGCTGCACAGGCATCACCAGCAGTCTCTGGTGTGCTCCCAAACAGCTCCCTACTATGCGCCGCATCAATTATTCAACATATTTATCTATGCAATTTGACGGCCTCTCCCCTCCAAAGCTCAGAACAAATTGCGGAAGCAGCTAATATCGCTTCAGGGTCTGTGGCTCAAATCACTGCGCTAGCAAACCCCAGAGGCTGAGCACAAGAGGCTGTAAACAATCACTTGACACTTGGCACTTATATTTTTTGATTTGTCGGGCTAAGTGCAGGCTGTGAACTTGCGCACACCTCAGCTCGGAGGCTTTTGCGTGCTGCAAGACGGATCTTCTATTATGAGAGAGACAGTGGCGGTGAATGTGCACAGGAGACCTGTGGAGCTTTTACAATACCAACAAATCTAAGCATCCCTTCCCTCCCCCAGTTGGTATAGAGGCACACAAACCCTTTCATGCACACACACACACACACACACACACCCCTCCTCGTCTCTTTCAACAAAACCGGCATTTAGCATGACACACGCCGAGGAGCCAGGGTAGCCAATTATCAAACAGATGTCAATGTATGCGTTACAATACTAAGGGGAGCCCAATTACCACACAGATGTTTTGTTTTCCTCCTCTTACTCTGTGCCTTCTTTTTTTTTTTTACCCAGCATCCTCCCTGCTCAAGGCCCTCTGAGGATGGCCCAGTCTCCCCCACC
The DNA here is from genome assembly GCA_036024015.1 of Craterocephalus amniculus. Lineage (NCBI taxonomy): Eukaryota > Metazoa > Chordata > Actinopteri > Atheriniformes > Atherinidae > Craterocephalus > Craterocephalus amniculus. The sequence goes on along the minus strand of JAVQJG010056183.1, from coordinate 2,555 downwards.
CCACATCCCCCCATCCTAAAAAAAGAGAAAAAAAAACTAAACAAAACAGGGACAGAAACACACCCTCCGCCCCTCACACTAACGAAGGTGCACGCACATACACGCGCTCACCCGTAGCCAAATGGAGAGCATGTGGACGTCAATCAACAGGATGTGTGTGTGTGTGTGTGTGTGTGTGTGTGTGTGTGTGGGGGGGGGGGGTCGGGGAGGGAGTTGTATGTGCATGTGTGTGCACGTGTATGTGCATAGCAGGAAGGGGAGCGAAGGGCCGCGGATCAGAACCAAGGACAGCTCCCAGTGGAGAGATGTGTGCCGCTTTGCTGCGTTACTAAATGGAAGTCTCCTCTGCTGAAACACACACACCCGCACACACCCGTGCGCTGCGCTACAGCGCATATAAACGTTTGTGCACAAACAGAAAGTGCAGACACACATACACTTGATTGTTGTGCAAGCACTAACAATTTACTAATCAACTGTTAGCTCATTCCTATTTCCCTTCTTCATCCATCTCCACTAATGGATTCCCAAAGCTCCAACCAATCTTTTTGTATTTCTTCCTTCTTCTTCTTCTGGCCCCCACCTTCTCCTCTTTTTTTGTAGGGGGGGGGGTAAAAAGACTGGCTCTAAGCCGAGCCCACATGAAACCGAGGAGATGGAACTTTATGTCTCTCTCTCTCTCTCTCTCTCTCTCTCTCTGCTGCTTGATCAATAGGAATTTAATGGACAAGGATTGAGTTCAGGGAGTTCATGCTTGCCAACGTGCCTGAGGGCCTGAGCACATGCACGCTGCAAGCAGGCAGGGAGGCTCACGCACGCTCACACACCGAGACACATACACTCGTTCAAATTGATGTTCTTTCTATATAGCACACAGATGCGCGCTGCACACACACGTGCACATCATACTGCCAAATGCTCTCACACAGGCTGCGAAAAAGCTACTAGCTGAATTGCAAATGCTGTAAATTCATTGGATTACAGGATATAGGCTGAATTTGCTTTGATACAGACTGATAATGCTCTGGCTATTGAATTACACAGCTAACAGAGGGAGGAGACGCAGGAGGAAGCCTGAATATTTCATTGAAAGGAGCTGAAACCAATCAATTGAAGAGGACATCACATTGTACAGCATTAGCCCTTGTGTGTGAGCAGTGTTTAGTCCAAAAAAGACGGAAAACTTCAACTGGATTGCTGTAAAACAAAAAAGAGAATCCCAGATGAAGGCCGGGCCAAGCCTGGAGTATGGATGCACGTCCATGAATGAATGGCTGTTAAGTGTTGCAGCATCAGATGACAATTCCTGCTGGTGATTTTTCAGATTTTTCCAAAAAAAAGAAAGTGAAAGCCGGTTAGTTTCATTTTGTGTTTTTGGGCGGGAGGGGGGGGCAATCTGGCCGTTCAGTTTGGAAAGTCACTGCAAATGCAACAAGCGAAATCACGTCCAACTCTTTTATCTTACTGAGTCTCACGGAGAAAATAAGAGAAAAAAAAACAGGAAAACAAAGAGAAAGAGAAGCTGAGAAGCAAGTTGGAGAATAGTACGCGGGCAGAATGGATGAATGGCTGAATGAATAAATAAAGAAAGCAAAGGAAGAAAAAAAGGAGGGAAATGAATGATCTCACCAACGTTGGCTATTTGACGCGACACTATAACGCCCCCCCACCCCACCCCACCCCACCCCACCCCCCATTCTTCCTCCACCCCGCGTGGATTTTAATGAAGACACTATGGAGATGAAACGTTTAAATAAGCTCCGCGCCTGTCAGGAGCTGACAGCTATCCGCTGCAGCCATGTTGGCCGCACGTTTTCTGCGCGACTTCTGCCTTAATTCTATTACACAGCATTTAAGTTGAAACGGATTATGAGGAGAATGGCAGCGACGGCGGCGTCTCCGGAGGATTTTTGGCCATACTCACCCCCCACCGTGGCTGGAAGTCCTGTCAATTCCTCCTTCTATGCAACTCAAGTCGAAGGCAGCGTGTTGGCAATATCTGGAAATCACCCTGAAGAGAGAGAGAGTGAGAGAGAGGGAGAGGGAGATAGAGGGGTAGGGGGAAACGCCCCCTCTCTAACTCCCTCTTTCTCTTTCTCCTGCCATCCTGACAAAAAAATGCCGCCTCCCTCTGCGAGAGAGGGAGCAAAAATGAAACAGAAGAAGAGAAGGGAATGATCATAATTAAAGAGGGGAAAAGATCCGAGAGGCAGACACTCTCCACCCTTCATCCTCCCTTTAGATCCTGGAATCTCTGACTCTGCTGCTGTTCTCATCTCTCCTCCTCCTCCTCCTCCTCCTCTTCCTCCTCCTCTCTCCGTTTTTCTCTCTCTCTCTCCCTCTCTCTCTTCTTTCCTCTCATTGTTGCGAATCAAGCGTGGTCAAAGGGGCGCGGCAGAGGCGACTCAACTACTCAGAATCCAGCCTCGCGCTAGGTGATGCGCCGTGATCAGGATCCATTGACACCATGGCACACTCACTGGGCGTTGGTTTAATAATAGTCCATTAATAAGAATGATCTGAATATTAATTAGGGGGGGGGGGGGAATCCAAAA
>JAVQJG010056162.1:0-18532 GCA_036024015.1 Craterocephalus amniculus | reverse complement strand
GATCAGCAGACTGTTACAAGACTAAGCAAACAGTCCTTGGTTGATCCCTTTTAGTAAAAACATTGGTGAAAACTAAAAATACAACTGATTAAATTACCATAATAGATCAACTTTATGCTGCCTTTGACTTATTTTAATATGAACACCTGCTCTTGTATTGTGGAAATATATGCGATAAAAAATATACTTAATAGTCGCTAATTAAATTTAATCAAGGTAACATTTTGATTAAATATGATATAGATTTTAGGGGATTTCACTAAGTCGTAATCATGGACCGGACAAGTTGGGGTAGGCGTCCCTTATTTTGATTTCTAAAAGGTGGCAACCCTACACACACACCATCTGACAGACAGCTAACCCGTACTAAGGAACTGAAAACATCCTGCTCGGAAGCGTCGACGACAACGACTACATCAGCAAACAGTTCATCTTTTACTTAACTAAAGTATCAACATCCTTACTTTAAACTGCTATCAAAGTCATCTCCTTCGATATCAACATCCACTTCGTCCTCCATGTTGGCGTACAAACGTAAATATCGGAAAGCAGAGATTGCCGCGGCGGAAGAAAACAGCTTCCACATTTACTCACAGCGCCACCTGGCGGCTGGAAGTACTACTATGCATTTTCTGTGCGTCTGAGGAGCTCCACAGAAGATGGGTGGAGGTCAGGAAGCCTTCATCCATAAAGTCATCCAACTTCAGTGGAGAAGCGTGTGTGGGTGAGAGGGCTCCTTAGTCCAAATATGTCATGAGTGCCCTTTGATTTAAGTTCAAATATAATTTGTATGTTCGGATCAGAAAAATTGTTGTTAGGAGTGCTTCTAGGGTGTGGTTGGTAAATCATCTGGTGCTCTTCAGTGAGGGATACAGATTACTGATAAAAGGAGATCTGAGGCACTGATGAGGATTGAAATTAAAAAGCCTTTATTGTAACATGGCTGGATTATAGTAGGCAGTTTTATAATCTAGCCATGTTACATTAAAGGCTTTTTAATTTCAATCCTCATGAGTGCCTCAGATCTCCTTTTATCATAATTTGTGTGTTGTATGTAAAACTGAAAGAGTCGGACTCTATAGGTATAGAGCCAAAACCTTTAGCTAAATGCACTTTATTTGGAAGCTGTCTGTGGTGTGGTTGACTTTAATTAAAACATATCAGCATTTCTCAGCATCATGTTGACCTATTGGTGCCCAATTCCACTCAAATTACAGGGAATGAGAGGCACTTTGGAAAACAGGTTGCAGCAAATGATACAGAATTCAGTTCTTTTTCCATCCTTATCACTTGTACATCCACAGATCGCATCCTTGGAACCTGTCCATTTTCCCCACAGTAAAAACCACCACTGAATGTAAATACTAAAAAAGATTCTTAAAGCTGAGACTTTTTTGTATTTAAATATTTATCAATTATCACAGGATTGTGTAAACACCACCAAATGAAAATTACATCAAATCAAATGGAGTCATTTACCCCAGAGCACCAAGGCAACCACAACATAAGTCATATAAAATTGTTCAGACTGTTCAGTTCTTCAAAGTTTTTGTCCATGTTGTTTTCTCTGTAACTGTATGTGTGTGTTTGTATCTAATGACTGATATTTGATCCTTCCTCCTCAACTGTATGACAATTAACATATGGCAGCTGCTGCAAAGACCAATATTATTGTTTATTTATTAGAACCTTTATTCATCAGATACCATTTTTTTGTTTTGAGAAGCCATGGCAGCCAGGCTAAGTCTGAATGCCAAAGATAACAGATATTGACAACTAAAAATTGTAAGTGATAGCAATCTGAAGCATTTCACACGCCAGCACTCATTATATCACATTCCTATTATTTGTATTATGTACTGCTCTTACTTTATGCAACTTCCACATAAACTGTCTGTAGCCCAGTTTCCCAGCCGACAGATCTGAATCCTTGTCAGCACCAATTTTACTTGCAGTTTAGAGTTTTCCGTCTCCATAAGTTGTTTCTGTAGCAGCAGTTACATGTTCTTAGTTTGGTTTTTCAATATGAGCTTTGTTGTTCATCATAATTTTTTTGTGCGTTTGTGAGTTTGTGTATGACAGTAATTTTAAAGTTTGTGTTCTTACATTTGTTGTGTTAAGGCTGTTTTTAATTCTTTTATTCATGCATTGTTTTAATATGTGAAGCACTTTGAGTTGCCAAGGCCTGAAAGGTGCTTTAAAAATGAATACATTTAAAATTTGAAACAGGCTGAAGGGGAGAAAAGACTTCCCACACAATAAGCTGCATCTCACCTGTTTGGGCTTAGCTACAGCAAAAAGCTCAGGAAGAATGTTTCTAAAATTAGTACCGATTATTCATTGCAAGATTTTCATTGATTGGACCTCTGAAATGACTACAGTAAAACATTTTCAAAAAATATTTGTATGCAGATTGATGAAGATGCATCGGGGGGACTCAAAATGACTCCACATCCATAATATAACTCCAGACAAGCCTATTGAATAAGTGACATGACCATGGATCTGCCCATCCATTTTCTTTTCCACACACAATGTAATGTCTCTGTGGGGCCTCAAGAAAAGATCAAATCAGATATTTGCAATTGCAAATCAGAAAAAAAGGGAAGGCATGGAAAATGCATTTGTGGCCTGCAATCCAAAGGATCAATCTTCAAACTAATGCACCAGAAAATAATTCAATAAAAAAACTAGAAGCAATTTGCATATTTCTCCCTGAACAATGCAGAAAATCACCTAAAGATGCCAGAAATCTGGATTTCGTTGGGATCTTCAAAATTTCTGTTCCTTTTGATGACACTAAACTTATTCTTGAAAGAATGAGGCTCATATTAAACTTGCCTGCAGATGACAGATTTCTCCGCTTGAAAGCATCTGGAATGACTCATCACACAGAACCTTTTTTTGTTTTTTATTAGTCACTATTGTGAAACCCATTTGACGGAAATAAAATGTTTAGTTCAAATAAACCAGAATATTATGAAACCCAAAATACATGAAGATTAAAAATTGGATTCCAATCATTTGCATTCACTATTTTGGAGAAACGAACAAAAATTGCATGTGCATAACAATTTAGGACGCAGTGAAAATACTGTAATACAGGAAACCAGGCAACAAAACTCATACCCACAGATGAAACAAAAAAGGTTTTATTTTTATTTAGAAAGAATTCACAGTTTCTAATGGCACTACAGCTTTTGTAGTAACTCACTCCTGCTCAAAAATACTGTGCAGCTCTTCAGAGTACTCACAGAGAAAGAGAGGGAAGGAGAGACAAAGAAAAGATAGCACTTGACATAGAAAGTAGAAAAAAACAAAAAAGAAGGCATGAGGAGTTCTACAAAGTGCACAATGAGCTTCTACAACTTCTCTGCAAGTGCCTCCTCGTTTGCTGTGTTATGGGTTTAAGTAGATTCAACGTAGTATTTCTCAGAAGACACACACACAGGACAGAAAATAATCTCACGTGGTTACAGCTATGCACGCATCATACACATTCAGGGCAAAGAGGGAAAGAAAAGGATTTGCACGGCTTGTGGAACAAACATCACATTTATAGTGTTTCCAAATCAGACTTATATTTGCTGCTTTCCCTTTATTCATTATTCAATTATTTTCCTCTTCTCAGATCATCACAGTCATTCCAGGTGGGGCAAACACATGAAGTCAGTGAGTCAATACAAGATAGCAGGAGTGTAATGTGAGAGAGAGGAAGCGCAGAAAGATCAGCTAGAAGGATGAGAAAGCCTTTCAAGCCTCCGATTGGAGACGCGATGGAGTGGTTGGTGCAAGCAGGTGTTTTCTAAGTTTCCTCCACAGGCGCAGAGTCATGCAGCGGGAGACAGAGGTGAGTGTGTGAGGAGGAAGACAAGCCGTAGAAGCTTGAGAGTAGCGCGGTCTGAGCTCCGTCAGAGTCAAAATGTCCACAAAACCAACCATGCAGAGCCAATCAGAAACAGCATTTCTACATAAAGACATTTTAATTTCATCATTTAAAAACAAAGAATGAATACCCTGCTTTTACATCTGCCGCCGTCTAAACCGAACGTTAGCGTAGTTCAGTCACGACAGTGCGCAGGGGTGACCTAAAAATCTGTTAGCTCATCCAGAGAAGATGCAGCATCAACCAAGACAGAAGACAGGACAGCAGCAGACGCTCCGCTCACTATTTCTACCCACCCAGCAGCTCTGAACGTACAGAAGCAGCAGTGTGACGATCCTAATAAAGCCACGGCCTTCTAAAGAAACAACGCTGTAACTGAGATACTTTCCCTCAGCTTGAAATGTTGGCCAACACCATCAAAGCTTCATGCAGTAAAAACCTACGACACACAACACAGGAAAGAAAGAAGGAATATGCAGTCCAGCTCTATGCCACCATCAGTACCACTGAGTAACGTGTCGATGAATAAACTGCTGTGGCCCTGCAGGACCGGGAGACTGAGAAACCAGCGCCTCGCTTAGAAAAATCTGTAGTCTTTTAAATAAATAAATAGATAGATAAATAAAACTGGCCAGTCAGGCTGGCCTGCAGGGTCCCAGCAGCTCTGCGCGTGATACAAGTGTAAACATTCAACTCTGCTACCCTAACAGTACATCGGGCCATCAGCAGGAACCATTTCCACCATATCGGTGTGAATTAAAAAAGCAAACCAGCAACAACGAGAGCAAGACGTGGCTCAGATTTAAACGACCGACATACACATAGAAACAGAATCCACCTCATCTCCAGCGCGGCAGCCTTCCTTATAGTAACAAAATCCAACGTGACAGCATTCAGAATGTGTGAGCAGTGTTTTCTGGGCCCAGCCCAAATAGTGGATGAAATAATTCATCTGCAGACTGCTGCTACTGCACTCGCATTATGACGTTAAATAAGACTCAAAACTTTATTCTAACAGTTAGCAAAAACCTTTTCTTCATTCAGCTCCCGTGGTTGGTTGGTTTTGCGACAGACTGACGGAGACATGGCGAGAGAATCGGAGGTATGCACAGTGAAGATTCAACACTCTGGTCCCATACGAACGCCTGCATCTTCTCAGCACTGAGACGGGATGGAAGAGATTAAAAGATGGCAGCAGAAGTCAGAAGCAAGCAAGGATGAGAGAAGAAAGGTGTCGCTCTCCACAGTTCGCTCACAATGACACTTTCCGGCTAAACCAGCAGCCCGATACTCGCTGAAGGAACGTAGGGTTGAGGCTGGCGCCTCTGGTTGCCGTGCGCAGAGTGGGGAGAAACATTTCAGAGGACAATGTGCTTTTCCAGAAGAAGAAAATGAACCTCCAGATGGATGCGACGTGTGCCGATGTGCCGCTCCCCACCGCCTCCACTCTTCTCCGATGCTTTTAGGAATTAAAAAGATCTACGACAGATATAAAAGGCACATAACCGTAAACAGGTCTTTGACAGGAGTGGATAAGAGCCGGATGATGCCGAGTCAATGCTGCCCTGTCCGCGCCATCTCCACGGTGCGCCTGGGTGCTCATGGGAAATGTGGTTCTTTGGGATGTCAAAAGACTTTCCTCAAAAGTCTGACTTTTTTCTTTTTTCATTTTTTTAAAGTGAACAGAAACTTTTAAAATGTTACATCTTTTAGATTTTCAGTTATGTCCGTTGACGGCAGTCACCCTGATGGTCCCGACGCTGATCTCCTTGTTTCCCTTCATAAGCTGCTGCAGGTTGGGGAGAGCGCCGACGCCCCCCCCGGGCATGTGGGGGAACTGCAGCTCCATTTGCCGGGACTTCCTCCTCTTGGTCGAGCGCTTCTCCTGCCGGGACTTGGCAAAAGTTTGGCTCAGGGGGAAGGAGGGGGCGTGGCCGTTGCACATGCCCGTGGGGGGGCAGACGGGAGAGGGAGGGGGGAGGCGGCTCGTGTACGACTCCTCCGAATGCGTGGACGAGCTGCAGCTGCTAGTGTCCGAGGGGAACTCCTTGGGGGTGCAAAGGTGCAATGACGACGCCTCGTTGGAAGGGGGAAGCGGAGGCGGCGGCGGGGGAGGGGGTGATTGCAGCGGAGGGGGTGGTGGTGGAGGGAGGGATGGGAGGAAGCCATTGCACTTGGGATCCCCGTTTGCGAAGGGCGCTGAGGGATCGAACGCCTTCAGGGTCTCAACTTTGTCCAGAGACTTGGACTTGCAGCGTTTTTTCTGCAGGAGAAACAGGACAGAGGCGGAGAAATGAGTCCCGGACATCGCAGAGAAAGCAGAAACACAACTTCCATCAAAACGGCCAAAACTAACACTTCTGTGCTAGACACTGACGGCACACCAGCTGGTCAGAGGAGGCGGGGAAGTTTCATGAGGAATAATGGAATATGGGATTTGGAAGTATTTCCACAGTATGACTAGGGATGGGCATTCAATTAAATTGTCTTAATCGACTATCATCAGAATTAATGATCGATTATCAATTAATCATTCAAATTTCTACATCAAAATTCAATATTTTTTATTCTAAATCTTTAGTTATTTAAGTGAAATAAGTAGAAAAAAAACCTGGTGTTTCCTTATTAAAATTTTTATGACCATATGAACGACTGTTGTGGCAGTTTGGGATTCATTCAATGGTTGCACTGGAAAATATACACTTACAGTATACAAATTCCGCTCCAGTTTAAATTGTCATTTCATTGATGGATTAAAAGATAATTTAATCGCTTAACAGATTACTGATTAATTATGCCCATCCCTAACAGTGACATTAAACCCTGAAGTTATGGCGCGTTCGATTTGTCCCTGTAAGTCGGATTTTCAGAGTTCCGAGTTGGAAATGCAACCCGAACGCTCCCTGAAGTCCGAAATCCGACTCAGAAAGTCTCACCAACCCCGACTTCACCTAGTAAAGATGGCTGCCCAACAAATCAACGGTGACTGAAATTAGAGTACATATATTTATGTTTAAATGGTTTTATTTAACCATGCATAAATTAGAGTTAAAGGTAGAGCTTTGTTACTTCTATGCAGACAGTAAGTTTACAAAATGCATGCTTAAAACGCTGAATAAAAGCGTTGGATGTGATCTCTCTGTGCAAACACACCAACACTAACATGTTTAGCCTCTGAAATTACGACCAACTAAGGGGATATACGGTGCTTTTGCAAGTTTTCCGACTTGGTCAACCTGAAAGCTCTCAAATTGGATGCAAAGCAATTCCCAGTTCCCGACCTCCGAGACAAATCGAACGCAGCATAATCTTGCTTTAATTAACCAAATAGAAAAGTTCATAGAGATGCTAATGCTAATGCTAACAGTGTCAGCAAAGAAGTGGGATTTGGCCTGAGCTGAAACACTCCTCAGCTGATCCCTCCTTTTGGCTAAGAAGTAGTTCCCTGCGCTCTCCATAACACGTATCGTACAGACTGACACTAGAGAAAACACACAGCACGTATGTAAGGCGGCCATCACAGCCAACAATCACTGTACCTTTTTCTCTGGAGAAAACCTTAGAGGTTCTACAATGTACAAGTCATCTGGACCTACTGGGGAGGGGAGAGAGGGGCCAGGTTAATGATGGAATGGCAAACAGGAATACATACATGTAACAAGCATGAAGTGACCTTGCAAGTAGCTGTAGTTTGTGACAAAAATGCAAAAGAATATCCATCTTCTATTCATGCCCTAGAGCCAGAAAGAAGCGAGCACAGATAATTTGATTAAAGCTAAAATCTAATGTGAGACTGAAATTACAGGAAAGGGTGTTATTCCGTTATTGATCACTACTTGCAAATGTCTGCCATGAGCCAGCGAAGCATAGCGCTCTATTATTACACTCAGGAAGTCTGCATGTGGACGCAAGCTGGCAATGACAGCTTCTCACCCTGAAGGGCAGAAATCTCTCTCACACACACACACACACACACATACAGCTGAGAGATAATGAACAGCAGGGGGAGTTTTAGGTTTCCTGAGTCAAAGGCTTGGTTCTTTTCTTGCTCGCAGCGGCCGCTCACTGCGGCTTGTGTTGCTTTACACTCTGGCATGTGTGGGCAAGAGGCAGATGAAGAAAACGGGGGAAAGATTGGGTGGAGCGAGAGCTGCAGTACCTGAAAGCAGCCAGCCTGGAAGAGGGGCAGTTATTTAACTCTGCAGCATGCTGCGACTACTTCATGTTGCTCAATGATACAAACAGGAGGAGAAATACAGTAGATGGAAAAACACAAAGGTAAGCTGGGCTGGGGGGGGGACTTGTGTTTAGTGTGTTGCTGTCCGTGAAAGAGACGTGCTCTTACCTTCTGTGGAGGACAGCTGAAAAGACTTGGAGCGGACGAGTGGGCAGGCCACCCTGCGCTTTAGGCTCATGTCATCGTAAGAGGAGAAACATCTGATAAAAGCAAAAACACGAGGTTGTTTGTGCTGTTAGCGGAGCTTCTTACGTTCAGTGGCCAAACAGGAGTGATGGCATTTCACAATGAGGAAGACTGGAGCTTTGAAGTGGTTGGAATGGTTTGAGATACTGCATAATAAAAACAAAACCCTCTGGGATGAATAAAGTATTTTTCATTCATTTCATTTTCATTTAATTTCATAACCAAGGTGTGGGATTTATAAAGGCAGATCGGAGAAAAGCTGAGGAATACTCAGAGATTCAGACCTGAAGAAACAAATGTGGCATTCAGTGAAAGGTAAGGGAGTGTTCAGACAAACCTCTTGGGGCTGGGGTAGTGGTTGCTCTTGGGGAGGGCAACAATGTTGGCACTGGGGCCGGGAGATGAGCTGCAGCAGCACTGCAGACACAGCAAGAGCCCCAGCAGCAGACACAGAACCAGAGAGACCACCAGGTAGCTCTGCCGATCAGATACCTGCAGAGGAGAACAGCAGGCATGACGCGTGCGTCGGCATTGAGCCTTCTAGTTTGTCCTGAGGGATTCTGGGACGGGGCTGCTGACGTCAGTGGGAACAAACAAACCTAAATTGTTTGTGGCAGACTGTACACTCTGCACCGTCTTATTTAAAGTAACAAGGTGTTTTTTTTGGAATGTGGTTCTAAATTTAATAGAAATTCCTTCCTAGGGGCTTCCAGCTGTCTGACCGTCAGCTCTTCCCACTTCGTTCCACATGAATTCACTTTTCATAAATCTCTAGATGGTCAGAGAAAACCCTCTGCACCAACCAAGCTGAAAGCCTTCACCTTAGGTTATATATAAGCTGCCATAAGTTTGACTTTGTTTGTGTCTTTTCTATATTTATCTTCCTGAAAACCACATCTCTGAGTGTTGTCAGAGAATCTGAAAACTACTAATACATTTATTTTAAACCAAGTATTTATCTTAGGGTCCAAGGCAACAACTGACAAATTTAAAATAAGAAAATGATCAAGTTAGTGACTAAAGATCCAAGCAAAAAACTGTTTTTTCCAGTTTCATCATCTTGCTGAGTTCCACACATCAATAAGTTGCCCATATATCAAATAGCATGAAAACAAATTTTCTTTAGGTTTTATTATGTTGTTTGTTGCCTGAAATACTTCACCCTTAAAAGGCTAATTGGCTGTTATTAGTCAGCTGGTCAGGCCAAAATGAGGCAACCGTGATCATGTGTGGTACTCGACGTCCCATCCTATAATCTTTCATATACCAACAACAGCTTGACTAGAAATTGGTTTAAAAGGATCCTAAGGTCACTTGACAGTGTGTGCTAGGTATTTTCAGACTTTTTAAATGCATAAATATAAACTTTTAATATTTTTCTGATACTTGTAGAAAATGTAGCAATCCATTAGTTTCATTTGGCAAAGTGGTGGTCAGAAATCCCACCAAAAATGAAGTTAGTTATGCAGCTTTTAGCTGCTGCTTTTATAGTAGTAACTTTTAAAGAACTATTGTTGATTAAAACCTTGAAGTTTTTTTATGTTTCAGCACCAGCTTTTTTATTAGATTTTTTTTTTCATCAAAATGCTGCAAAAGTAATAATATTAGTGAGAATTATCCCTGTCACATGGTGTAAATGCCATCATCCTCCTCCTGAACAGGAGCATCTACAACTAGTTTTATTGCTGTTGCATGTATTATAATAATTATTCTGAAAAAGTCCTGCAAGTCTCGAAGCTCTTGGCTCTGGATATGTGATCCAACAATAATATTAGCTGAGCAACATGCTAACACTTAACATTTTCTTAGTGTTGCGTAAAAACTGGCATCATAAGAGAAAAATAAATGAATCGATCTTCAGTTCCTCAAATCAACATATGGAGATTCTTGCACATGCACTGAACAACCCAGCTATGCACGTTTGACTCATAGCTGAGACTTTTTATAGTTTCAAAGTCAGCAGAAACTCTTGTCACGTGAAAATCTGGATTTTCAGTGTGTAAAACTATCCAGCAGACTCATATGATGCGACTGAGTTAGGCCATGGAGTTACAGTCTGAGCAGTCAACAACCTGGTTGGGCCAAACTAAAGGAATTCATGAACACATTGATTAAAAGCAGCAGCAGCAGCAGGCTCATTACCTCTCTCTGCAGCTGGCTCACTGTGGCGGTGAGATTCAGCATCAGTTTGGTGACGTTCTCCAGCTGGCTCTGCAGGACCTGGATGGAATCGGTTTGCTTTTGGTCCTGCAAATAAACAGAAAAACCAGCTGATCAGCTTTTAGTTCATCATACCTAAATACTTCCTGTTGGATGAGTGCTATGTGACCTGCTCCTCGGCTATGCGGGAGGTGTTCTGGAGTTTGATGATGGTCTTATTGAATGCTCGCTGCATCTCCTCCATCTGCTTACGGTACCTGGAACAGACAGAAGTCTTAAAATAATCCCCCCTTGGGCAAAAAGCCAAAAAAAGAACAGCTTGTCCAGGACTTTTTGGCTCCACCTCTGGCTGAGCTCCTCCAGGTATCTGCTGGACAGACTCATGTTCATCTCCAGAGCTTTGATGCGGTTGTTCAGCCGCATGAACACGCTCTCCTTCTGGCTGGAGCCGTGAACGGCTGCTCCGTTTGACAAGCCCCCGTTCCCGTTCGCTGCTCCCGCGCTGTAATCCGCTCCGTTCTGCAGCTCTGCGTAGAAGTCCGTAGCTGTGCGCTGGATGTTGCCGTTCCCGCCGGTGCTCAGCAGATACTCCTCCACCGCGTCCTCCACGCGGCGCGGCTCGTCCGTCTGAGCCTCGCCCTGCTCCCCGTGCGGCGGAGCAGCCTGAGCGGCGTGTCTCTGGGCGTCTCCAGCAGCGTCTGTGCCCGACTTCACTGTGTCTGTGTGAGAGTCGGCTGGCGGGAAAGTGACGGGCAGCTCGGTGGGAGGGGGGTTGAGGTCCTCAGGCCTCGATGCGGTGGGGAGAGACTGAACCTGGTGCTCCTTAACCGAAGGAAGCACAGGGCCCGAGCTAGCCGTCTCAGCGGGGGTTGGCTGAGGGGTGGAGCTGGCAGAAAGGGTGAGGGCGGCACTGCTTGCCTGCTGCGTCTCTGGGATGGAGGCGGTTTGAAGGGGGGGAGTGTGTATCGGGTCTAGGGCTGCGTCTTTAACAGGAGGGAACAGCTTCTCGTCGTGGGTGGGGGTGGGCCTCGTCAGAGAGCTGTGGATGTCTGAGAAGCTGTGAGGGGGGATGGTGGAGGTCCTGCTGGGCTCGAGCAGGATGCTGAGCTCTGGAGTGTGTGCGTCGGGTGTGCTGAGATGTCTGTCGGTGGCGAGCGGCTCACTGGGAGGCTTCCCCTCACTGTGGCTTTTCACCGCCTCGTCAGGTTCGGAGGCTTTTCCTGTGAGGGGGAGAGACTCCTGGGGAGGCGTGGGGACGGGGACGGGGAGCGGTGTGGGGGTGTGTACGAGCGCAGAGGCGTTCTCGTCAGAGTGTGTCTGGCTGCTGAGCTGTTTCCGTCGGAGGCTGCGCTGCCTCTCCTTGGCCAGCCGGGCGCAGCACCAGCGGTGCAGCAGCTCCGGCAGCGTGGCCACGCAGGACAGGGACAGCGAGGAGAAGGAGGAGAACGGGCAGTACGTCTGGTTCTCCCACTGGTTCCTGTCCGCCTCCCTCCTTCTCTTCTCCTCGCTCTTCTCCTCCTCTTCCTCGCCCTCCTCCTCCAGCAGAGTGACGGTTGACTGCTTGGGCTCTTCGTCTTCCTCCTCCTCTTCTACCAGAGTCACAATCTGCCGGTCCTCCTGGGACTCGGGTGAGGAGGGGGGAGACGTCGTAGAGTCGCTGGAGATGTTGGAGGGCTCCTCTGTGGGAGCCTGCTCTGCTTTTTCCGGCTCCGCTCTGAGGAAAATAGAAAATCAGACACAGAAGCTCAGAAGATTTTTTTGTTTTAAATGTAAAAATCGACCGCTGATTTATTGTTGATGCTTCTTACACTTCATGAGGGGCTTCGGCAAGTTTTGCTGCAACGTCTCTGCTCCCCTTGTTTTCACCCCCCTCTGCTGTTGTGTTACCTAGAATTTGGACAATTGCACACCAATGAGCGCAAACAAACACAACACCTGAACCGTGTGCGAAGCTGAGCCGAGTCCCTCCCATCTCTGTGCTGCTAAACGAGGCAGATGCACACAGAGCAGTGTGGCTGCAACGCCCATTTTGGGGAAAGGGAGAAATACCGTGAACCAGTTTGGACCAGTTAGGACTGATTTCTCTCCTACAGCCTGTCTCTGACTCTGTGGGTGTAAATTGGAATCAGAAGTGTAAGTGTGGGGAGCCTGAAGCAGTTAGCTCGTCCAGAAAGGCGAGGCTGAATACATTTCCTCTACTGGCGTGTTGCTGCTTTTATAAAGTGACCGTTTCTAAATCTGTCCTGTTAACGTGAAAGACACATGACTAAAAATGAAATAATGAAAGCTTTTGTTTGCTTTAACTGGATACTAAATAGTCTGAGTAAGAGTCATTCTCCATGTGGTAACATCAGCTATGAGCAGGCCTGGCACCTCTGTCCTAATACGCACAAACTCTCCCAAAAAGCGAAACACAGGCTGCTTAAGTTCTGCCGAAGCGTTGCTGGAGACCTCCTGCCGGCAGCAGAATAAACATCTGCTTCTCTTAGTTCGCATACACACACGAACATTCAGGTTGTGCATGTGCTCGCGCTTTAAACTGGGACTGAAAGTGACCCAGTTTTCAAAGCAGTTAATCTGAACAGTATGTGGGTAGACAGACCAGCCAGTGGTTAGAGAACGGGAGGAGGAAAAAAAGCAGCAGCACTTAGAAAAAATAAGAAAAAAGAGCAGGAATAGAGGAAAGTTGTATTTGTCTTCTGTGTAAAACCCATTTCTACAAAAGTATCTGAAAGATCCTTAAGATTGTTGTTCTTTAAATTCAGATACAAATGTGAATTACTTTCTCTTATTAACATAAACGAAATGTTGAGACGAATGGAAACCTTTATCATTTTTATCTATTGATCAGGTCTGACCAAATCACTGATGCTCTAAAGGGACAGTACAGCGTGACATCTACGACCTATCAGTGAGTCATGCAAAAATAAATTGATGACTTTTAATTCATAAATTAACCCTATATGACTGACATGTTCTACTTCACACTGCCTAAAAGGTAAGGTGCAGCTGCTCAAACAGAGCAGAAAGGGATTTATTACAGCTTGCTTACAAAAGAGAACACATGGAGACAATAACGTCATACTTTTGACTAAAATTAGACTTTTTAGTGTGAGCCGAACATCTCTAAAAGAACAACACTGTAAGCAACACACAGTATTCCAATATTTCCAAAGTGGTTTATAAAAGATATTTTGAGACAGAAAGGGCTAAGAAATATAAAGTTGTTTAAACCTGCATGGCTGAGTTTCTCTTTTAGACGCTGGTTAATAATGTCACCAAAGTTTAAAGTAATTTAAAAGCATTTATTTTAAGATGAAGAGACATCAACAGATCTCATTCATACAGTATCTCATTAAACTTTAAAAAATGCAATTGTTTGGTGACTCATGTGAAACTAAATGCAGTTAATACATGTCCAAATGAAACTATTTATAAAAAGGGAATGTTGTGTAATAAACCTGATACAGATCAATCTAAGCGCTTACAAGTTAGAAAACTCAGAGACGAGAACAGTGGCTTTTCCATTGATGTGGATTTTACTTAACATGTAACTAAATCAGCTAAATGACATTACATTATAGGAATTACATAAAACCTGCTGACGAGGGTGAGGCGGCTGAAAAGGTTAAGTGAATCAAGCATAATCGAAAGACAGGTTTCAGGTGACAATATTGACTCTTAGAAGAGTAAATAATATCTGCGTACCTCCTGTTTCTGCTCCACCCTCCAGTTCTGGCTTGCCCCCGAGCACGTTAGCAGCAATGTTGTTTACCATGTTAAGGATTGCATCTGAAAGCAAAGAAACACACGCTCAGTACTTTCACTTTGCAGGCATGCGGTTCCTGACAGGCAGCAGCCGGAGACCAAGAAAATATCAAAGAAAACGCACGTTTGAGGATTGTTTTCCCTTTTTCTGCTCACCATCCTCCCCGATGCAGACTATATTCTACTTCAAGATGATCTTTATTTTTATCTGTTATGTTCTTTCCCTGCCAGCATTTCCCACCATGCTCACACCCCTCGGTGCCTGACAGTGTGCTGGGGGGTGCACCAGTCCAGGCTCGGCTATTTCAGGAGACAGAATATACCAGTGTATATTTGCATGCGTGTGTGGTTTAAGACAAGAAAGATAAAAAAAAAAGCCTTGCAGAAAATGTTTAGCAAACCATAAAACCCCTGTCTATGTGTGTGCGCGGTAGCAGGCTGGTTGAAATAATAACGAGGCTCTGCAATCATCAGAATGATTACATCTGAGTTTGTGCTGTTTACTTCCTGCATTACGCTCCGTCTACTCGTAAACATGTGGGTGGGAATACCACACATTTACAAAACAAAAAAACAGTAAAAATCTTTATTTCATATTTTAATATGGCATCAATGGCAGTCTCTGTGTGTAAACTCCCTTAGCATCCCTCCTACGAGGCATTTATCTATTGGCCAAGACAGATTAGATGTAGGAATCAATCCAGCCATTCAACACGTTGGGCAAGATTAGGGGAAACCTCTTTGTGGATGCCATTCTTTTCCCCCTGCATCCCTCTCCTTATATTTGTTGTTATTTAGTCGTTTAAAGTGGCAGCATACTTATTTATAAGCATGAAGGTGTGTGGCTGTTTGTTTACATACTGGTTGCTGAGCCAAGCAGGTTTTTAGAGGCCTTGTCCTCAGACGGTTGGTAGCCTGGAGGATAATCTGAAAAGAAAGTGATAACAGCAGTTAAACCACAAAAAAACGTTTTAATCTAAATGTGTGAACATTAAAGAAGTCACATTAAACTAAATTCAACCAAAAAAAAAGGAAAAATGTCATTAGATTGTTCCTCTGAACCCTTGGTAGACACACATGATATTTTGCAGAGAGACTGAGCTCAAATATTAATAAATGAGCAGATCCATTCATCATTTTCTGCTGGCTGAGTAAAAAAGAAAAAAGGCACTTTTGCACGAAAATAGCTCTAGTGGCATCTTACCATAGTCTTCATCCAGATACTCCAATCTCTCTGAGGGGTATTGGGAGTCTGCGATCTCCTCATACTCCTCCACCATGCTGGTACCAAACACCCTACACAAGACATGAAATCAGGCGTTACACAAGCAAATGCTGTAGCAGAAAAACTTACAGGTTGAAGTGACCTCACAGCAATGGATGTGGTTATCTTTTTTGTAACAGCAGCGTCAGGAACACACTGATCACATCACATCTAAATAAATATCAACTGTGCTGCATTTTCCAGGGGCGCCAACATATCCAACTACAGTCTGTAAACTGCTGGATTTGTTCTACATGCTTCAGTGATGGCATCTACTGATAGATTATCAGTCAGAAATCTGTCTGACCGTCTTGTAGAAAAATGCCACGGCTTTTACGGCCCCTTTAACCTTCAAAAGCAGAATTTGCCCCCGATAAACCCGAGGACAAACATGTGAGTTTCTATGAAACAGCATCTCAGAAGACAAGAAGAGTCTGACTGTGTTTCGTGTTGCACAACTAACATAAATGCCAAGTAGTGGATTACTGTGTGTGTTTAACAGCAGATCTGTTCTCTGAGACAACACTGACTAAAGCAAAAAGAAAAGACAAGATCCTGTCTTATAATATAAAATAATGGAAAAACAGTTTTTCCTTTTGAATGAAGCTTTGTCTAAAAAAGGGACAAAATGCCGGTAAAAACTTCAGAATTTGTCCCAGAATATGTTGCTTTGAGCTACAATGTACCTTTGAAAAAGTGAGGTGCGTCAAAAATAAAACAAAAGCATTTTAATTTTTAATTAGATATTACCTGATGAGACTGAGGGGACAGAAGTGTTCAGATCCAAAGTGAGAGAGGAGTTCAACCTGCAGAGAAAATGGACAAACTGTAGAACATAAAACACCCACAGCTTCAACAACATGAGAAAACTCATTTGTACAACCAAACTCTGACAAAGCAGCTCGTGTACATAATCTATTTGTGTCATATATTTCACATGCATGACTTTAAGGTGTGCTGAAGCTCCCACATAACTTTATATCACCATCCAAAGAGTTTGTGTGTGTTTTACGTGGATCTTAACCTCTGCAAGTGTGTGAAGAGTGCTAACCTTAATGTACTTGATGAACATCTGATGTGAGCAGAAGACAGGAGAGGGACAGAAGAAGAGAGAAATAAAACAAGAAAAAGCAATCAGTAAAGAACGATTCAAGCTGTAAGCAAGTCAAGACTGTGCACACTGTTCAGCCTTCTGATAGGATCATCACATTGTCAATTTACACTTCACGGGCAAGACACTAAATAGAGGTTTCTAAGAAGCAGAGTGAAATATGCACAAACAAGACAGACAGAAAGCACAGACCGACAGATTGAGGATAGTTCGACGTGAGAAAAAGATAAGTTTGATCTGTGTGGCAGCCAGGTTAACGTGGCCTTCTGCACAATATTTTCTTTTTAGATAATCAAAGAATTATTGTTGCAGAACGGAGCGAAGCAATCGTAGCAAAGTCCTTCACCCACGGCCATCAAACGACAAAGATAACTATCCAGATATTAAACAACATTTAGCAAGTCGATACTGAGCGTTCAGCAAAAAACAGCGAGAAGAAAAGCAGATTTTTCATTTCATTACATCACAGCTGTGTATAATGCACAATGGTATTCCAGTTATGTGAGACAGTTTATAAATGCATTTGCCAAAAACTGAATTAAATAACAACTAAACACCATTACACAGAAATAAAAGTACACTTAATACAATGAGTAGAAAAGGGCAATTATAGATAGCGGTGGTGCTTGGGACTAAAAGACAAATGGATGTACATAAGTGAACATCTTGCTTCGAGGACAAGAGACAAGTACGTCTTCCTGGTATTGAACATTATCTAATTACAAAATGGATCATCAGATTAAAAGAAGAAAAAAAAAAATAGAAATTTCAGCTGAGATCCAGCATGTTGCTTCAGTTCCACCTCTGCAGATAAATCAATCTAGATTTAGGTAATTGATGATACTGACAGGCATTTTCAGCCCTAAACAAGCTTGGTGTTTACAGGGATCTTGCAGACAGTTACGACTAAACTCGCTGTTGCCAAGAAGCTTCACAAAGACGTGGAATAGCAACTAAAACCTTTGTAAAACACCACAAACTGCATTTCCAAGGTTGCTAGATCATCCTTTTTATGTCACTTACACCTGCAGCTTAGTAGCAAAAACCAAATGTTTAACGGTCTCTGACTTTCATTGGGAGTTATAAGTGACAAGTCTGATTTTTTTTTAAAGGATATGCCTCACCCTCACACTCCATAATAAACATCCATTTCTGAGACATATCCATAGTGTGCCAAGTTGAGTCTTACAAGAAAAACTGTGTCAAAGCTCTATCTGTTCATCAGAGATGTTACACCCTGATGATCTGGCAAACTTAGCATGAAGTCATAAGAGGATCCCTGGAGCAAGAAATACATGAAAAGATTTTTATCAGTGTGTTCGTATGTGTATGTTCATTTATAGGGATTGTAGTACACAACTATGAATGCATGAATGAGTCCACTGTTCCCCATAAAATCCTCTTGTGAATCTTTACTTCTCTGGGAGTAAGAAGTCCTTCTTACCTTCACATATTTAGCATAAAGCTGCTCATCCAGAGGGAAACTCTGGACTATCCGCTCATCACGCGCATGGAAAGTACCCAGCTTCACCCACTTATTGGTGGGATATCTGCAAACAGAGCAAAGAAAAAGTTAAGTACTTCAGGGCAATGAGGCGGGCATGTTCACACAGTGTGGATGCAAGTGACGCTGCATTCATTTTGACTGGAGGTCGTTCAGCACCAAAGGGTTAAATTCATAAGGGAGTTGTGAAGCGAGAAGACAGGTAGCCATAAATCCTAAAGGGAAAATTATAAATAGGGCTGTCCCAATACCACTTTTTCACTTCCGATACCGATATCGGCCGATATTCGATACAGATACTTACATTTTGTTATGAGCAAAATATTGTGTCAAACCTCACCTCAAAACCTTAAGGTGTAACTGATAAAGTCCACAACAGAAGGTGTGAGAAAAATTGAGTCATTAATTATTAACCA
>JAVQJG010056160.1:0-10118 GCA_036024015.1 Craterocephalus amniculus | reverse complement strand
TACAAAACAAAATATAAAGCAACCATCATAACCTTATTTGCCACAGAAGCAAACTAAATCTAATCTATGCAACCTAAACAGACCTATTTGTTAGGGGAAAAAAATAACACCAAGCAGAGGTGGATAAGCCTGAAGTGATAGAGAACACCCCACATGATGAAAGTTAGGCTGTATGAAGGCAAGAATATTATCATAACCAGTTATAACTTATCAATTCAAACAAGTACATTGTCGAATATCATTCAGTCAAGGAAATCACTGTGGTATCCCTAAGAGTTCAGTTTTAGGACTTAACTCTTTATATTTTACATCAACGATATATGCAAGTTTCAACTATTCCAGGTGGTTGTATTTGCCGATGATATGAACTTCTTCTTTATTCTAGCTGTGACTTACAAACTCTAACGCAGGTGATTAATACTGAAATGACTACTGAAATTAAAAGCATGGTTGGACAGAGATCAATCATCATTTAACTAGAGCAAAACAAGACTACTACTTTTGGGTATGCACAGGAATGAGTTTGGAGGGGTTGCTGCTGAAAGAGTAAATTAAATAAAATTTATAGGGGCGCTAATAAATGACAAAATCAGTTGGAAATCACAAGTTAAACATGCAAAACAAAATTTAGGGATGAATTAAAATTGTACCTCCTTCCACTTCTTTTTGGATATGTAAAGAGAATGTGTTTAGTTATGTTTACATCATTACACAGTATATCATATTAATGAATGTCTGCAGAATTTGTTTGTATGTTTGAAAAAAAAACCATGTAAACTAAACTAAGTTGAAAACTTTCTGCCAAAGTGAAACTAACGTTTTATTCCTGCTTTGCTAACTCCAGTCTTGATGATATGTGTGGTCATTAACAATGAATATAGGACAGGCAGCAAAGTGGACTCCCTGTGGGTCCGGGCATCTGTTGCAGGGGATTCAGCACTGCCATGGAAAATTGGACATTTAGGAGCCAGCTGGAGGACCAGTTTGCCCTGCTGCGAAACCACGACTCAGGTGCCCACTGGCCGCTTGCCACCACCAGCTAGAAGCCACTGGACCAGAGCAGCCCAGATGGTGGCTGTGCCAACACAGGAGCAGCCGCTTCGGACGTAACCCCCTGTCCCCTGCCAGTATCATCTGCCCCAACACTCAACTCTAAGGGATGACTTTCACGTCTTTAAGGCAAGTTTTTAGGGCAAGTGAAGTACAGAAAAAAGCACAAGTGAGAGGAGAGTGTGTTTGCATATATATGGACTTTATTCCGTTTTGTGTTTTTTAATGTAAGTAGCTGCGAGGTAGGAGTCGTGGAATGAGTCAGAGGAAAGACATGGCTCCACAGGGAAATGGAGCCATCTCCAGGCTGAACTCATTTGTCAGTGGCCGTGAACAGATAGATAATTATATTAGGAGTTTTAAGAGCTCTTCTGTGATACAACTATTACTACCATCTCCTGAGGCTCAGGCCGAAGTAGCAGGGGAGAGGAGGCCGTGTGCTGCATCCAAGGTAGCTATTGCTGCGCATCCAAATGTGCAGATGCGAAAGGGCATCCAGCACAAGGGAGATTATTTCAAAATATAAATAATGGTATGCCACTGCAATATTAGATCTCTGAAGACTAATTCAATCGTTGGTATTCAAATCATAATAATAAAGTCTAAAGTTAAAATCTGACATATCTTGTCTCTGAGGATACTAGCGCATACTGATAACCCTTAAAGTACTCCAGCACTCATAACCGAGTATTTATCATGCTTTTTTTCTTACAAGTCGAACCGTCTCTGCGCAGGATGTTTGATGTTTAGAGTATGGCGTGAATTTGTGTCACTGCAAGTTAGGAAATCAGTGTGACTCAACTGGCAACCTGATATGGACAGTGGAAGGGTGCGCTTTCAATGGATTCTGCAATGAAATACTTGACATGAAAGGATGAGTACTTGCTAGATTTCTTGATGAGGAAGGAGAAGAATTCTCAAAAATATTGACATGATTTAACCTTTTATAGTAAAAAAAAAAAAATCAAACAAGCATTTGCAACATCTTCTCAGAATTATTTGCTGCCACAATAATCAAATGGAAGCTTGGTTATTTACTGTATAATGACACAGATTTGGATTCATTTGGATCAATGTGACATCATGGTGAGTATGAGGAAAAAGGGACATATTACCCAATAGGTCTTTGAATGTCAAACTTGTGCTGTCACCGGGGTCCTCGCCTGAACCCGAGCGAAGGCCTTTCTGTGTGGAGTTTGAATGTTCCCCGTGTCAGCTTGGGCTCTCTGCAGGTACTCTGGCTTCCTCCTGCAGTTAGGTTAATTGGTGACTAAATCAACCCTTGGAGTGAGTGCATGCATGCTTGCTTGTCTTATTTGTGTCTGTGATGAACTGGCACACTGCCTCTTGCCCAATAACAGCAGGAATAGCTCCTCCTTCAGCTCCTTGTATGACCCTGAACTAGATTAAGTTGGATAGAAGATATTAAGATGGATCTTTGAAATTATTGTAGCCTCTTCAAAGCAATCTCACGTCACACCTTAGTCAGATTCTCTTCAGCCCATCTGTCTTTTTTTTCCTTACTGCGATAAATTGTGTATTTACAGAGCAACAAAAATTAAAATTGGGTGGAGAGACGTGACACTATGTACAAGAGAGAGAGAGAAGGGAAAGTCTAAGGTGCCTATGTTGGCATGACAACTCATACCAAAATTACTTCCTGCCAATTATAGATATTATAGTTATTATCTTTATTGTTGTTATCATAATTGTTGTAATTATTATTACTATTATCATTGCCACAATATTGTTGTTGCCAATCTGTCTTTTCATAAGTTCCTATAATTCCTTCGATAATCTTTGAAAAGGTACTTAAAAAATACAAAAGAAGACACATTTTTTGACTATTCACCTCTAACTTGTTCATAAAAAATATTTTACAAAAGCTAAACATTAGCTCTAGCTGTAGCTCTGTAATCAAACTCAGCCTGCACCGTGGTCCATCTAATGTCATTGCCAGTCACCATCAGCTGACTGATAAAATCCATTCATCCTTTGCAATGGACGTGTAAACCTCACACAGCTTCCAGTTTAAACTGCTCACTCTACCTACCTCTCCAAGCTGCTTTATCCCTCACCCCAGGGGGTCTTTGCTGCTGCACTCCCTGCCTCAGGCGGCCCATATTTGCCGATGGAACAGGACGGTGAGACGCTAGAGCAGAATCATACCACCACATTTAAAATACCTGCTACAGTAGTTTTTACAATAGTCGCCCTGACTATAGAGTGCCACACAATTGATAAAAAGTTGGAGACACAACTTCACGGTCTAGTTTATTTCTTTATTTCAGGAACACTTTGATCTGTTATAAAAACTGAACAATGTGAAAGAAAGGATAAATGATAGCTTTGTTAACAATTTATTTTCAGTTACAGTGAAATCCATTAATAAGACCACGAGAATGATAATGAACTGTTTATAATTAATTTACTAACAACCAGCAGAAACCATAAGCACGAGCAAAACAATCTTTGTTGTAAGCTGGGAGCCTAGAATGTGTTCTTAATTACTGCAAGTCACTTTAACTCATCAATATTCTATTAGCAGTGAATTATTCTTTGACCCTAAATTAGGTCAATTAGTTAGAATTTTCTAGAGAGGGGTTCAGTGAACCTGGAAAACCCTGGAAAGAGCAACATACAAAATATCCATGTGTGTTCAGTATCTATAAAATAAATCACTGAAACTCAAATACAAGTCAGACACAAGGGCTAAATGTAAATGGAAATACTTTATTTCACTATAGCACAATAACAAGCGTAGAAATCAAAGTTACAAAAAGGAGAAGTCAAATAAAATGCTACAAAGCACCACTTAATATAGACGACTTGTAAATGTGGCAACAGAACCTTAAGTTAAACTGCCTTTATTCTAGCTAAGGTATCGTCATCATCATCATTGAGAATTTAGAAATAAGCAAAAAATGTTGGACATCAAGCACAGTCATGCCAGTAATAGTAATATCTTACAGTTTCATGAAGCGATGATTTGGAGTGGGGAACTGTGATCCTTAAAGGAAAATTTAGCTTTTTTTGAACCTGTGGTCTTTTTTCATCTTTCCTTTCATACATGTGAGTGATGGAGAAAGGAATTTCAAGATAGCTCAAGTATTAAGGCCCATTTATGCTCGACGCAGATGACGGATGCGCACACGCACGGAAAGTTTCGTCCGTCTTCTGCGTCAATTCCGTGCGTTTTTGGTGCGTTTTCAGGCTCCTTGCGCATCCGTCACTCGACGCAGACTACGGAGTAATACCACCGGAAACCATGGTGGCAGTGTTGAGCGTAGTGGAGCAGAAACAAACCAGGGAAGAAGAAGAAGATAAACAGGACGAAGAAAACCATAGAAGAAGAATGAAGACGGTGAAAAAAACATTAGAAGTTGCACAAACTTTTGAAATAAAGTTCTACAAGTGTTCACGGTGTGTTGCTAGTTAAAAACAACTAACTGACACCAAACAATAGCAATCGCCAGGTAATACTGATACTTTCGTTTATTCCTCGTCTCTATAAAGTTGTCGGACACTCGTTGAGACTATCAGAGCACTTCAGCGTGGAAAAAAAGTGTTTTTACGGCGAACATAGATGCGGGGCCAGTTGCCCTATACTTATCATTAGCTGGGCTGCTAGCTTCCTGTGTGGCTCAATACTAAAGCTATCTTAAAAATTCCTTTATCCATCACTCACATGTATGAAAGGAAAGATGAAAACAGACCCCCGGTTCAAAAAAAGCAAAATTCTCCTTTAAAGGTTCCTTCTACGCAGTGAGACAGAACAAATAGAGTGGGTTTGAGGGAACTGTAGTCCATTATCTGTTTGGTATGATACAGGTTGGCATTTGGTTTAAAGGATTTAAGGAAGCAGGCATGAGCCACAGACTGTTTGCAAATTACTTTTGATATCTAACGAGCACAAAGTGCCGAGTGGATGGAGTTTACTGTATGGGGTTATTTAATAAGAACTGTAAACTGCAGAGAAAAAGAGAGAGTAGAGAGAGTGTACCTGAAGGTTAAAGTTGGACAATTGTCTTTTTGACAGTGTGCCCTAGAACGTAACCTCCATTCATCCGGTCAGCAGGTCAAAACCAAACCATGCAGTGCAAACACTATTCGACCCAGGCCCACAGTGAAGAGGACTGTGAGGTGACGCAGGGGGTGTTGTTTCTTTTTTACATGGAGAACACTATACAGGTGCCTTCAGATCTGCCGGGACTAAAGGCACATGGGGTCCACTGAGCAACAGATGTGTCCATTCTGAAATGACAGAAAAAGAGAAAGGAAAGAAACACAGGTGGATAATTGTACACTTTAACCTCGGGCAAAGTCCTTTTGAGAGCCAGCAGATGGTAATTTAAGCACTGCAACATTCAGGCTCGCTTTTGGCATTTACGGCATCTCTCGGTGTCATTTCGCCACCAACTGATCCAAGGAAGCAATTTTCAACTGGGAATTCAAATGTGAACGTTATGGATCATCAGTCGAGTCAAATCAGAGCTAGATGTGAGCGGAAAGCTACACGAAAAAGAGAAAGTAGCAATGCATTTTAAGCGAGAGTAAATATTTTCTGAAAGCTTCTGTTAAAAAGTGGGCTGCCATCTTACGACTATGATGTGGAGATTATCATCATGCAAGAAGGAGGAGAATATTTTATCTTGGCAATTCAGGCAAGCGAGTCAGTCTTAGTGGATTAGTTCTGTAGCTGAGGGAAACAATTTACACTCACATTTGGAAACAAAGCGAATATTGCCTGCGTAGCTTACTCTAAATGACTGCTCAGTCCCACAGTAATAAAACTTGTATGGAGCAGCTTTCTCCAACGTGATATACTGGAGCACATTATGTGTGTTTGTCTCCATTTCTCTGACAAGGCCCCATACATTGCAAATACTACATTGTGCAAATATGTCAGCTTGTTCAACAGCTGCAGCGGAGCTAGAGGAAGCCAGATGCAGTAATGTCTGATTATCTGGCAACTCTGCCCTATCACAGGCAAGTCTTAGGACTAAGATCTACCTGAGAGAGTATAAAAGTGAGCTGAAAAAGGAGGTCATTAAGATTTTTTACAACTGGCTTAGAAGTCCTTACATATTCTACATATCTGTTTATAAATGTCAGATTTATTTAAATAAATGTTTTGTTTTTTTCTTTTACATCCAGCATCTTTTCTGCATCACCTGCCCCAAGTAATAAACATAATTTTTCTCAGAGCAAGTTTATCTTTGTCCTAGACTTTAATTTAACAGAGTGGTTCATCATTTGTGGAATTATCCTCATTAAAACTTTGCATGAGGACTGGAAACGGGAGATCTGTCATCACTTTAAGGTTGCTGGGCAACAGGCAACTCGACCAAGGGATCACCAAGCGCAACCTCATAACAATGCAACTTGATATTTTAACACAATGATCACGAGCTAATTAAATATTTGAATCTGTTACTAGTTGACAGAGCCAGGGTGGCTGTTTGCAGCATGAAGGCATAGCAAAGGAGATTAAGCAATAAATAGAATAAGCATATTTCCACAAATTAACCTGCAGCAAACGCAATCGTTCTTGTTAATCCATAAAAACTATAAAAAGTTTGTTTGTTTGAAAGAGAGTAATTCTCAGTCTGTCATGCTATTCTCACTGTTATCTGTTGTGTTACAAAAAACTGAAGGGTACTGTCTACCCAGTTAAAAAAATTTTTTTTGTCAGTGTCTTACCGCCACTGTTTTATAATTTGCTGTCTGGATACCGGTGGCTCACCTTGCACTGGCACAGGGTGCACTCTGTGCCGTGTTTAATCCAGGAGGAGCCGCTGAAGCGCGAGATGTTGTTCTCGTCCGCACACGTCTTGGTGATGTCATTCCGGATGGTGTCGGCCTGGCAGGGGTCGGTGACACAGCGCGGACAGCACTCGCCCTCGGGCACCACGGTGAACTCGCAGTCCACGGGCGGGCACGGCAGAGGCCAGCAGTCCACCTGCCCCTGCTGCGAGGGCAAACGGAGAGACTCTCAGAACTATCAGGAAAGCATGGGAAAACATTTAAAATCGTCCTGGCAAATTCACAAATGGATTTTTCACACCTAAACGAGTTGCTCGTGCAAACCCCCATTTCTCCTGACGTGGTGTAATTTGCATGCAAGAGGGACAATCTTTATATGATGGGGGAGAGAAAAAAAAAGTTGTTAAAGTACCAAGGAAATATAGATGAGCGGAGCAATCTTCTAACAAAGTCAGCAGTTTCTGCAGACTGGGGAAGTTAATATTGCAGCTTTCTAATTGTCCTATTGTCAAACCCATATTAATCTAACAGCAAACTTTCAGCACTGAAAGCCTTATTGGATTTTTTTCTGCCTCCATCTTTTATTGGCCCAAGAAAACAAGTCATACATTTCGACTGTCTTTGCAAAGTCTGCTCTGCCCATCCCTCTGGCCTGACACACTTCTACCTTGACATCAATGTGAAAGTTTGACATCATTTATTAGTAAAATTAGCTCTATACTTACATATATTTTTTAGACTGTAAGTATTTGAACACGGCAGGCGATACAACAGGTAAGCATATATGAAGTTTGATGCGTGATCCAAGTGTTCAACCGGGGATATCACTGAAAACGTTCTGGCTCAGCAGCTCAGAAATGTTGTAGGAAATTAGCTCGGCTATAAGGCGCATGGACTCCCACAGTGCTAATGCCCACTCTCATGTTCTATGTAAACATCGAAAGTGGGAAAATCCCCCCTGAGTGGCACTCTTTACCCGCAGCCGGAGGGAAAGATTGAACACAGCCTCAGGAATTTGTCCCTCACTGCGAAGCCGAGCGCTGTCATCTATGTCTGTTTATGCAGATGTGGCCTATGCTCACAATGGACAAAGAGATTTGCAATACAATGACTGCGGCATGAAAACTTGATGGAACTCAGGCTGAAGCTTGCCGTTGATTCCTCTGTGATATTTAAAAGGCTTATTATTATAATCCAGCTTTTCATTCCGTATTCTTGATATCTCATTGCAATTTAATCTCTTTTCTCTCGCACAGAGTGATGGAGGGTTTCGTTAGAGTGAATGTTACAAAATGCCTCTAGGACATGAAAACGGATAACATTTATCTCTGCTTGGGAAAAAGCCTCCAAAAAATGTGCTTTCCTTTCCATCCCTTTTTTTTTTTCATGTGCTCTGTGACCTGAAATACAGCTTACATTCACGGTAATGGAACTTACTGCTCCCTTTTTATTCTGGTAAATTAACAAGATAGAAATGGCCCGTGCGTGCACCGTCTGCAGAGACCGCATTCTTGGGTTTAAATAACTGAACGTTTACCGGGGAACGACTCACATCTGGGTCCTGGGAGCAGGTTTTACCCATCTGCCTGCTGTCACTGTGTATTTCAAGTCCCCCCGCTGAGCTTGGACAGCCACTGCTCTGCTAAGTGTAGCAGCATTCAAGGTTCATTTCACGTCCCTGTCACGCTACTGGAGCAGCGGTAAGGTGTTCGCGGGAGCCAGGAGCTGCCTGCTCTGGCGAGCTGTGTGCCGGGGCGTCTTTGCTTCGCGTGTACATCTGTGCATCTTTAATTGAGCGTCCTTTATGTGTCTCTGTGTAACGCCCGGACATCTGCAGGGTTTGTGTGCTGTCTGTGGTGATAGGTGTGCTGACATTTTCAAACATGTGTACGCTGTGTACATACTGGTGTTTACCCTGTATGTGTGCTGTGCTGTTGTGACAGGCGCGTCTGGCTTCTCGAATGTGTTTGTGTCAACACGTATAAGAGCCTGCGGTGAGCGCGGCCACGGCGCGAGTGAAGCTGAGTGAACCCATTTTCAGCCGACTGCGCTTCCCCGCTGGCTCTCAGCTCAGCAGTGATTTTCAGGCCGTCCTATAATGGCGTGATGTAAGAAACCTGAAAAAGTAGCCCTCAGGTCCGAGCGCTGGGATGGCATTACAACGGTGGGAGTGGATGGGAGGGGGATTTAGGAGCGATGTGTGGGCATTACTTTCTACTCAAGGAATAAATCTGTCTCTGGATCCAGCATTACAGTATCTTAGCTACAAGTGCCCCTAATCTTTAAAGGAGAATTTTGCTTTTTTTTAACTTGGGGTCTGTTTTCATCTTTCCTTTCATACATGTAAGTGATGGAGAAAGGAACGTTCAAGATAGCTCCAGTGTTTAGCCGGGCGGGCAGCTAGCAGCCCAGCTAATGATAAGTATTGATAAGAATTGGGCAACTCGCCCTGCGTATCTGTATTACCTGCCGATTGCTATGTTTTAGTGTAAGGTAGTGACTCTCCCACTGGTGTTTTGATGAGAGTTATCGTGCGATTTGGTCACAGACAACAGGACACACACATCACATCATAGCAATTGGTATGTAATACAGATATTTTCATTTTATTTATCCTCTCTAGTACGTTGTCGGACACTTGTTGAAACTATCAGAGCACTTCAGTTTTAAAAAAAGGAAGTTTTTGGGGCAAACTTAGATGCGGGGCCAGTTGCCCCATACTTATCATTAGCTGGGCTGCTAGCTTCCTGTGTAGTAAGTAAGTAAGTAAAGTTTATTTCTATAGCGCCTTTCACAGACAAGGGAACATCACAAGGTGCTTTACACAAAAGTAAAAGTCATTAAAATACAATAAAATAATAAAGTAAAATAAAATACAATAAAATCTAAAAGACTAACATAAACCCAATGAAAAACCAACATGATAGTCATAAAACAGCCCTCACACTTCAGTTGCTAAAATGCCTGGAGAAACAGGTGGGTTTTAAGTTTACTCTTAAAAGCATCAATAGAGTCAAGGAAACGCAGAGACGGCGGAAGATCATTCCAGAGCCTCGGCTCAATGGCCTGAAAAGAGCGGTCACCCCGTGTCTTAAAACGGGTACGAGTGATCATCAGCAGATTCTGTTCCAAAGACCTCAGCTTCCGAGAGGGGGTGTAAGGGCATAATAGGTCCATGATATAGTAAGGACCTTGGCCATGTAAAGCTCTAAATGTCAGGACCATGATTTTAAAAACAAAACGAAGGGAGACCGGAAGCCAGTGAAGACACTTTCAAATTGGCGTAATATGTGCCCTTCTAT
>JAVQJG010056159.1:0-10567 GCA_036024015.1 Craterocephalus amniculus | reverse complement strand
TGCAGAGATTAGCAGCTAAGGCTACGAACAGACCACCTCTCGAGAGTTATGCATTTTCTCCTTTTCCTCAAAGAATTGTCAATTGAAATAGCATAATTCTGGTGTTTGTCTCTTTTCTTATAATGCTGAATTAAACCAACATTGCTCCTTCTGATATTTTAAAGGTAAAAATACTTCATTACCCAAAATTGAGTAGAAAATATGACCCAACATGCTGGGTAAAACCTTTAACCCAAACCTGAAAGTTATAACAACCCAGCGTTAGATCGGCCCATATTGGACCTAGCACTTTTAACCCAGCAGTTTTTAGTGTGTACACACATATCTGCATAAGCTAATTCCATAATTTTACAGACAACCTTTTCGTTCATTATCTTCATCCCTCTGCTGTTTCTGCTGTTTGCCATCACAGTTAATAAATGTGTTTGATCATCTTAGAAGCTGTCATCATTTTCTGAATGTATAATTTCTGGATCATTCAATGTGACAAGAATTCACGATTTTATAGAGACTGATTAATTCATAGTTAGGTCTCTTCACCCTGGCCTAAATTCAAGTAAGATCTAAGGGTGGGTGGTGCTCCCTATAGGCTTTTTATAATTAATAGAGGCAATGGTAACGAGCTCTGGGTAGTGACCGAAAGAACGAGGTCGCAGGGACTAGCGGCCGAAATGAGCTTCCTCCGCAGGGTGGCCGGACTCTCCCTTAGAGATAGGGTGAGGAGCTCTGTCATCCGGGAGAGGCTCGAGGTTGAGCCGCTACTCCTTCGCATCGTAAGGAGCCAGATGAGGTGGTTTGGGCATCTGGTCAGGATGCCCCCTTGACGCCTCCCCCGGGAGGTGTTCTGGGCACGTCCCACCGGGAGGAGACCTCGGGGTCGGCCCAAGATACGCTGGAGGGATTATATCTCTCGGCTGGCCTTGGTACGCCTCTGGATCCCCCCGGATGAGTTGGCGGATGTGGCCGGGGAGAGGGAAGTCTGGGCTTCCCTGCTTAGGCTGCTGCCCCCGCGACCTGACCCCGCATAAGAGGAAGAGGACGGTACGGTATGGTACGGTACAGTGGATTATTCTGTTTATATGACAAGAGAAAATTTCTATTGCTACAGAAGAATATAATTAAACTGTAAAACAATAGTTGGAAATATCTAAACTATGATTTTCATGATATAAATATGTACAAATACATGTATTACAGCCAGACATTATCTTTAACTTGATTTTTCTTCGCTCTTTTCCTTTCCGTCTCCTTTTCCCTTTCACATTCAGCTTTTTCATCCCTCCTCCCAGTAATGGTGCTAACAACTAATATGTTACTAATGTCTTTCTGCACCCCAGAGAAGTCATCTGAGGCATTATTGACTTAGAATACACATAGCAATCCCAGTGATATACGGGGGATATAATTGAATATGAAATGGTCTGCAGAGAGATGGAGAGCACCTCACTACGCAAACAGACATCCACACTTGTGAGGGCATGCACTCCCACATGACCACAGGCACACACACACACCAACCTACACACACACAGACTGTCCGTGGTAATGGAGACAATGTATTTCTAATGGCACCATCCAGACTGAGTAGGTAATTGTGATATATTAGCATGCCATGCTTGAGATTAGATTACAGAAGACAAGGTCTTGTAGTGTCTGTGTGTCTGTTTTACTTCTGCACTCCTGATTGGCCCCCAGTGGAAGAAAATGCATTGAGTTGGGTTTTTTTTTGTCTGAATCATGATTAATCTTGCCATCTTGGGCTGAGTCACTCCTCAGTTTGGGAGTCTCAGGGGGGTCGTGGATCTATGCTCGGATTGTGCCTCACAAAATGTTGCCTGGCCTCTCGATGCAAAATGAATCCAATGAAGCTGTCAGCGCTCAACCTAAACCATGTTGCGCCTTTTTTCCCCATTTACATTTTGAAAGTGAAAGGAAAATTATATACAAATAATATGAAAAACATTAACTCTTTTTAATGTAACATTCATTTGAAAAAGAACTACTAGTATTTGTTATTACACTTACGTTTTTGTGTCCTTTTTAATTTAATCTGCAGCACAAGAAGATAATGGAAATCAAAGATATTTCGCTTTTTCTTCCTCCACGTTGCCAGTATTATTTGCTTGCCAGAAGTATATCTGTCTGTTTCTTTTATATATTCGTCTTTGGTGTTGATATAAATCCATCAAGCAAAGTAAAAGTGTAGTTTTGTAGATACGTCAGAGGCCTCTGGATCATGACAGAGCATTTTATCCTGAGAGACGGTGCTAGTGGCCAATGCCACAGGATAAAAGCTGATATTAGTTTTTCTACAGCCAGTAAGGGGAGATAGAGGAGACGTTGATGTTAGATTTTGACATTAATTGCAGCTCTGATCTCATAGCTGAAAGCATTTTTCAATGTTATCTATTTGTCAGTGGGCCAGCACAAAGAAGGTAGGGGCTGTAATCCTCTACTCCTGTTTCTTGTTCACTCTATCCTTTAAAAAAATCTCCTCAGCTCAGTGCAAGGTAGTTTCTCTTATTAGGTACCCATAATACCATTCATAATTTGGCTGTCATTAGAGATCAGAGAAGAAGGTTGTCCTGGCAGTGAAGAAGCAGCAAGCTAAAAGCAGTTATTATCATCTAGTTCATAAAAAGAGCACTAGCATGGAAAGTACCTGTACACAGGGGGAGTGGCTAATATATGATTGCTTTATATGAGAGCGGCAGTGTATTGACAATACAATAACATGTTGATTATTATATTTGGTTACATTTTTGTCCGAGACCTTCTGTTTACAGGTTGAGAATTGTGTTTGCATCATAACTAATAACAGCGCACATATCTGCTCATGTGTGCACACACACTAACCCCATGCAATGGCCCTAAGTGATAGGCACTGTCAAAAATAAGGTTCATAACGATTTATAATCTTGTATCATGTAACAGAAAACTGCGATATGTAGCTTGTGATGTAAAACCCAGAGGGCTGCACATAATTCATAAACAGGAAGCTAAATTATCCAGCTCTGCAGTGAAAATGCCAGAACAGCATTTCCTTCCTGTTTATCCCTGGAGGAGTGGGCAGCCTTTTCACTTAGAGCAGATAAGTATTCTGTGGTAGTATGCTGGTGCACTGGCTACTATTTATCATGCAACAGCACAGCCAACTCTGAATGAATGGTAGCACAGTCATGCTTTGCCAGGCCATTATCCCAGCAGTGTTGCTTCTGCAGAAACATCTGGCTGAAGCCACTGTCATGGGGGATAATTTTATTTTGTACAGCAAACATATTTGTTATCACAGTTGAAACAAATCTATGACTTACTTTCTTAAGTATCTCAATTTCCCTACCATTGTTATGCATGGAATGATACCCTGTTCTAATAGGCTGCAAAACAGATGTTTTTGCAGCCAAGAAATGTTTCTTGTGGAAAAACAAAGGTTAATAACCCCAAAAAAGAAAATAAAAGTTTGCAGAAGTTTTGTATCCATGGCTATGTTGTTGGGTATCTACTGTGCACAATTTAAAAAAGAAAGAATAATCATCCTTGCATACTTCATATTTTTCACTCACTGTGTTTTGTTTTTCTTTCAGGTGCACTGTGGTTCCCTTTGCAGCAGCAGGCTGGGTTCCTGAGCTGATTTTTCAATGTGTCACACTACTCAGCTGCAGCTCATCTGCTCATCACCTCCCTGCCTCCTGCAGGTTCTTCAGCTTCCATGACCGTCAGCTCTGATCCCGTTCTCCTCCGCCTGCTGCTGCACAGCTTCCCAGTATGTCCTGTTTTATTTTTTGTCTCTCTCTTAATGAAGACTTTTTCTATGGTCCTCGCCACGGACACTTTACGTTTTTCTCTCAATAAACCTGTGAACTTTGTCCAGCGTTTGGATCCTTGTTTGTACCAGCTACCAGCTTTAACACAATGGTACATAATCTATATAGGAAAGAGCCTAAATTAATTAAAACAAATTAGAATTAATGATAAGATAAATGATAAAGTCCCTTTTAACATTATTGATATATTTAAAATAGCTGAGTCTGCAAAACGTTAACTTTGATTGATAAACAGAACAGGCTGAATTAACATTCAGATGAAGATTTCCTCTACTGTACCTGACAGTTTACACCCCAGACAGTTGGTTGGACCAGGGAACGTTGTCAGTCTTGAATATGAACAAGAAATTATAAATATTTGTAGATTAACAAGTATGAAATAGCCAGATTTAGTGAGTCTAAATCTCCGTCAGGAAAAGTCACACTGTCTCCCAATTTGATCAAATGACAATCTCCTCTGATATTAGCCGTGAATCCTCAGATGTAAAATGGATTTGGCAGAGAAAACTGAGAAGAATTGATAAGTAGCAGAATGTTCCGGCAGGGAGTGTATAAAGAATGAGAAAGAAAACTTCATGGTGATATAAATATATTTGTCATTCCAAAAAGACTAACATGGAACTGATAAAGGGCAGTATGTGTTGGAGTGTAAAACTACAGAAGGTTCTTTGCTTTGTCATTTATGTGATGGACATAGGTGAAACTATATCTGACCAAAGTTGTAAACGTCCAGAAATAATCACATTGTTCAGCCATTTCCAAGACCTGTTAATGGCACATTTCAAAAGATGCAGTTTGGTGAGGCAAGGTTGAACAAAGCTCCTCTGAACCATGGCTAATGTCCATCTATGCAGACCTAGATTAAATACTTGAGACTGCTTATCATGAGCCAATATCTGGTCAACAGAGGGCAGTTCTGAAGAAGTTGGGCTACCTTTTTTTTCAGACTCACATACAGACTGGTGGGACTGATTTCCTCATTTGATTTGTTTCTTGTCTTGGGATGTCTCTGTGTGGGGGGTTTGGGAGAAGGAGTTGTGGATTAGCTGCCTTGTTTTATTGGAAAAAAAGAAAGAAAATACCGCACAGTACTTGGTAACCTCCTCTGTATACTGCATAGACAATATCAATTGATGGCTTATTAAAAGAAATGCACATCATTAAGATGAAACTATAGTCATTCGTAATTGCGACGTCATAAGATGTCAAACCCTGATAAGAAACGACTTTCTGAATATGTCCATAGTGGATACAGTGACATTTTTTAAGAAAAAGTCAGCCACTAAGGGCCCATAATTGCCACTAAAATCATCCCATTCTGCTCATTAACTTGTGATTGGCTCTTCACGTCCTTCTTAGCTTTATGGGTGTTCATTTCATTAATATGAATAGGCATCTATGGTAACACAGAAAACAAAGAGGATACACTAATTAGACAATGTGTCCGCTCATGTGCTCTGTGGATTGTGTTGTCAGCTTATCGGCCTTTCGTGAAGGTTACCCAAGCATGGCAAGTAATCAATGGCAAGACCAAAAGCATTGTTTTTGTCTGTACAACGCATTAGCTTCACAGATCTGCTTGAAGAGAACTTGATGTCTAAACGCAGTACAAAAATAAATTCAAGAATAATCCTCCTCAAGTTCCAGTGTGTGTGCAATCTTTGAGATAGAAGTCCATGAATCTGTTTTACACTTGGGGATTTTTATTTCACTTGTTTGTCAAGTTCAACCTGGTCAAAATAAAAACAACCACGTAAGGATAATGTGCAGCATTAAGATCATTAGGCATTGCCAGACATCAGTAATTCAGTCTACCATAAGGAGATACCCAGCAGGGCTTTCTCAGCTTGATGGCTCCCCCCTTCTTTTCCTGCCCATCTGTTTTCAGAAATAAATCCTCCCCTGCCAGCCTACATCACCATGAGGAATTCATAAAGAGCTGACCCACACATATGGCCACTTCAGTTGATGGCCATCATAACAGAGCAGAGCATAAATAAGTTGTAGGTCTTTGCTCATTTCATCACGCTGAGGTGAAGACTGCACATGCACTCAGTGTGGAAACTTGTCAGCAGACATAAACCATGATTTACAGCTTTAGTCCATTACAAATACAGAGTCTCTTTGATTTAGGTCTAAATGCACTGACATTCACAAAATATCAGGCTCCAGTTGGTTCATTTGTCAGAGGTCACCTATACAATTTGTTTGCAACCAATTTTAAAAATTTGACTAGACTGGTGTTGAAGCAAATACTTCCATGCAAAATTTTTGGATGATCTGTATTTGGATGATTTTTGAATGATTTGTATGATCTGACTGCTTTTTTTTCAATGAGGAAGAATTGGAGTCAAAGAGAAATGTTTAAAGGTCCCCACTGAGCTGCATACTATAAATCCAAAAATCCCAGAAATCTGGGTGTAGCAATGGACTCAGGACTGAATTTAAAAAAACATGTTAGGGAAATCACAAAGTCAGCCCACCATCACCTAGCGCAGGTTCTAACTTTATTCCAGAAGCCGAATGCTAAGGCCCACATGCCATTATTAGCTTGCAGGCTAGTGGTAGGTTTAGGGTTACATACTAAAAACGTAGCATTGCAGTAATACACATCCTGATTTCCATCATACATATCACATTTATCTTTTTAGTAAACAAAAAGCCAGCTGAGGGTCCCGTTTTATTCCCAGAGCAGATCGAGTTCCCTCCATATATTGAAAGCTGGTCTGAGGTTGACTCTCGTTTTGCTCCTGAGGCAGTCAGACTCCAGTTTGTCTAGTATGACAAAAAAGAGCCAAAGTTTTTCTTTTCTTTGTCTTGCAGGTGTATGTGTTGGTGTTTGAGAGGAACTTGAGGCCACCGGTCTATTGTTATCTATTTATAGTCGTCAGTCTTGTCTTTATGATGCTCTAATGGGGGCGGAGTAAACAATACAATACTGGCAGTGGCCAGGTAAACGAGGATGAGCAGCACGTCATGATGTTTTTAAAACACTTTCAAGATCATTATCAAGGGGATGGAAGCAGGCTTTCAGAGATTTTCTTAGGAGGAACTCAGTGCACTAAGGCATCCTTAGTGTGAGAAAGTCTTGTTTCAGGATATGATCAGTTCTCAGTCGCAAAATTCTCAATTTTATAACAAACTTTACGCGGTCTTCACACTACTCATCAACTGACAACAAAGCACTTGATGTTGACTGTTGATGTATCTGGGACAACCTATGAACAATATAAAAGAAGATCATCAATCATTTGTTCTCCAGGCACAGTGCATGCTCCAGATGGTAAACATCATTTTAAATGTGAAGGGCTCCCTTCACACTGAGAAAGCTGCCACAGCAGGAGTAGAGCCAGAACTTACCTTGTAGATGTCACAGCAGCTCAGTCTAAGGTCTTAGCCTCTTTCCCTGAATTCTTCTTGTAACATGACAGGAAGCTGGACCCAAAACTCTCCCCACATCAGTTTGCAACCACCTTAAACCCTTTAACCCTACAGCCATCCCTTTCAAAAGCATGTGTGCATTTTTGTTTCACTGTGGGGGAATCTTGTAGAGGATATCGAAGTCTCAGTCATGTCTGTGTGAATACATGCCTTCCCACCATGGTTCCTTTTCTTCAGTAGCTAGTAGTTTGTCCAATTCTTTTTTTATACTTGCTCCTCTTGGTTGATTCAATTGTCTGAAATAAAATAAGTTAAATAGATCTAACAGTAACTAAGCTTAATAGACTCAGAAGACCAGACTGTTCTAATTACTCTATTTAATCTTTTAGTTAAAAGAGAATTTTCTTCTACTAGAGCCATTAAAACTGTGGCGTCTCAAATGGAAGCAGGAGGTGTGTGCAGATCCTCTTGTGTGCTTGTGTGTGTCCATGTCAGTGTACTTGTGTGGGTGGATGTGAGACATTTATAGCAATGATTTACCAAAAGTGAGAGAAAAACAAGGTGACAAACATTTTTAAACTAAAAGGCCCTCTTTATTGATTGTTTTTGATGAAACTAACTTTCATTAGAGGAATGCAAATCTGGCATAGAGTGTAAAACCAAATGCATGTGTGCCCAACTGAATACAATCTATTATCTAAAAGCTTTACTGCTTGTATGCCAGTGTGTGTTATCTGGACAAATAATGGGCCAATTAAAGAGTGTTTTCACTGGTCTTTGTAATTACCGGTGGAGATTTCTGAACAGAACTATCGGATTTCCTAAATCATTATTTTATTTTTTGGGGACTTGGTTTGCATTCTGGGACTCATATAGCCTTGAGTTGCTGCCACTATGGTGAAACAATATGCATGGTTGATTAATCTACCCTGTCCGCCTTGTGTTGCAGCTGTCATCATGGTTAATGTGTTTTGGTTATTATACCTCCTGTAACTTACAGAATTTAAGAGTGATGAGTCTGTTGGGAAGATGGAGAAGTAGATATTAGGGTTGGAAAGTGTATATATGATACAATATCAAGAAGGGCTTCAAATATGTGGACACTAGCATGATGCTTATTTTGTTCATTTCAAAAAAAAAAAAAAAAGAAGAAATTTCAAGTTTAACTACAATATTGTGGACCTGGACTTTTAATCTGGATGAAAGGGTTTATTAGTTACATCTTTTGAATATGTTAAACTCTCTTTCTAAGTTAATCAATTATACTGTATGAGACAACTTGCTGTCTCATAAAATGCTGATAATTCAGTAAAAATCCTTTGGAGGCTTAGTAAGCTGAAGACAAGAGGAACCATCAAAAGAATGGACTCCCTCATTTATGATGTTTTTCTTGTCTTGCCTTTATTCATCTTCATTATGTGAAATTATAGTTTGGTTTAGTCTGGATTACATGACAGACTGGGCTACCTTTGACTATTCCTAATCCGCAACTTTTGTAAATGAAAAGGGTTTTCTTTGCAGTTTGATTCATTTTCCATCTATACCATGCCATACCATCCAGGGGGTATTCCAAATCCTCTAATAAAGCCTACGCTTGAGGTTGCCTGATCCGCTGATCAATACTAGGTTTTTATGTTCTAGAATTGATTTTCATATGAAAATATCAATATTTTTGTAATTTGTGGTCAATATGCAATTTATCACAAACTGGAATTCAGTGGAAAGTAATTATGATATGAGGATCTTGTTTAAATTATAGCTATTTGGAAGGAATTAATTTTTCTTCCGCCTGTTATGGTCATAGGGCGCAGTGTATAGGCACAGCAACAGTGGGTTTGACCTGCATAAGGGCCTTTTAATAATTCATAGTCCAGGTTAAAAACTGATGCAGAATCTTTTTGAACTCATCACTTTATTTGGTTGTAAATGACATGACTGCAGCTTTTTATTCTTGTTGGCTTATTGAAATGTTTTGTGGGTCCCGCTGGACCAATACCTCCACAGGTGGGTAGTTGCATGGAAAAGTTTGGGAACCCCTCTTAAGGTTGGCCTGTCTCTTATCTGTCTGAAGTTGAGTTGATTATTTTCATTTTCTAATGTTAGTTGAATCATTGTTTTCAATGTTACAGAGAATATGTTGATATTAAATACTGTAGCATCTGGAGTTTTTGCAGACAAAATGACCCAATCATGTTGTTTCAAGTTAACATGATATAATATGATATGATAGTGATTCATTTGGCTTCATCTGCCTTCTGTCAAAACAGAAAGAACTATCAGTGAATCTTTGGTTATGCCAGCACACTGCATCCCTATGTTGTAGATAGAATTGTGTTGGCTTGTATTTAGATCTAAAGCCTTTCTATGCTTTCTCTGAATATACCTTTCATTTTGCCAGCTGATGTTAGGGTTACTGCTGCTGAGACATGTGTTTTTGCACATTGTGATGAATCCCTTTGTTCTTATCAAGTATTCTCTTTATCATAGACTTGATATAATAATGACGTGCCCTCACCCTAGAGAGTATACTTCACTTTGTGAAGTGGTTTTAATTTACAGTGGAAAAAATCGTGCCCAACAATAATTCTTTTCAGAGGATGTCCAGGCCTTTTTATGTTGCTGAGTTCACTGTTGCATTTTATTTCCACAGAGGTCCTATTCTTCCCTTTAGCTCTGATGATATCATGCGTCCTTGCAACCAAAGAACAGTCCATTCACAGTAGCCTCTTCCATAACCCTTTGAACAACCATCAGACCTTTTATTCCTCTCATCGTCATTTATAAAGCACCTTTCAACTACAGGTGTGACCTAAAGACCTTCGCAGAGCGGCAGAAAAAGTTGGATGAAAGCAGCCACAACAAATAGTTTAAAATTTTAAGAGAAGAAAAAAAAAAGGACCACACACATGAGCAATACAACTGGCTAAATAAAAGCAAGAACTCAGAGATGAAAATAAATGGTTGGAACTTCACGAGAGACATAAGAAAAATTAAATTGAAAAGCTTATAGGAATATCATCAGAATGTCTTTGAGTTCTTCAAGCTTTTATTTTAAAAGCAGAGAGCCATGCCCTGACAGCAAATTAGATCTTGCCGACGTCGGGGCGACCCGTTCCTGCCAGACATATCTACGTCTATGAGACGTCTCATGGAGATCGGTAGCTAATTGGGAAGATGTCGGGCAGACGTCGGGGGTCAGACTGATGGCCGAGCTTGCCCCGACGTTAACCTGACATAATTATGGCCTAGGCAGCGGGATCCCACTAGAGCGGGGAAAGCATTCAGACGACTCGCTCTCCCATGAACACTGAAACAGCTGATTTTCGGCTGGAAACGCCCACGCAACTAGAAAATCAGCTGTT
>JAVQJG010056157.1:0-30752 GCA_036024015.1 Craterocephalus amniculus | reverse complement strand
CTTTTTTAGCACGGACACATACACGGACAAATACATTAGAATTGCCCATGGGTAATGACACAGTGCCACTTGTTTTTTCTTGTGTCATTCTGTCTTGAAACAGTAAAGCCAAGCCTCATCGTTGAGAAAGAGTTTTTCTTGTATTTGTTGGTGCAAGCATGTTGTAAATCAGAATGATGAGCAAGTTTTTTGCATTTGCAAAATCAGCAAAATGCTTTCATTGCTATCCCACCTGAGGTCGGATCCAGTCCCATACCATACAGTCTCTTTCCGACTTTCTTATAATTCTTGCCATGTTTTCCCCACCTATTCCCGAGCATCTTCCCTCTTGTGAAAGACCTGCCAGGAAATGACCGAATCGCGTGCACCTCAGACGCCCCTGAGATCAGTTTGATTGGTAACCTAGGAAACGGGATTATG
This sequence comes from Craterocephalus amniculus, assembly GCA_036024015.1. Lineage (NCBI taxonomy): Eukaryota > Metazoa > Chordata > Actinopteri > Atheriniformes > Atherinidae > Craterocephalus > Craterocephalus amniculus. Next base: position 30,332 of record JAVQJG010056157.1, on the reverse strand, counting down.
TTTCGTTTAGGAGTTATGGAAAACATACTACTGGGTCATGTTTTGCTTTATTGTGGAGAAATTAGGGGGAAATGAGGGATGCTCATATAAGCCCAAACAAGCAACTGACCTTGGGAAAATAAGCCCAAAAAACCGCAACCCGCGACCAACAATTTTTAAAAGCGACTTTCTAAAAAAAGAAGCCCAAGGTCGCTTATAACAAGCGGACATGGCAACACTGGACCTAACTGTGCCAGAGTTGGATTTCTGGAGCTGAGGTCGGTCCCATGATGGTCTCATGTTATGGACCTTTCCTCTGTATATTTCGCAATTAGTAGCTAGGATTTAGAAGATTACATATGAACGCAGCTGAAATGAACAATGTACTGCAGGACTGAGTTAATCTTTTCTAAGCCACCTACACATGCAGCCAAGAATTTAGCCGCTGGTTTATGTTACATTTTGGTGACCTTTATGTATCATAGAAAAAAAAAGGTTTTAAAAAAGTTTCAAATCTTATCTGTTTAGGTTTCAGTTAAGTTCACTAAGAACTGTGGCTCTTTAATTGATCTTGAGTCTTAGTGTATCGTATGCATTTCTTTCTCTAAGAATCCGAGTAAGGGAACGGTTGTCCAGGGATGAAACAGTTCTGAAGCCCCCCGACTGGACCCCAGACAGGCACCAGGCTCACAGGCTCCGTACGCATGGAAACAATGTTCAGAATACCTCTCAGCACTCAGAACATACGCCCCAAAGAACTGTTGCCCAACCTCAGCCGAGCCCAGGCCGCCATCCCGTCCATGGGCAAACCTTGTACCCAACCTCCACATCTGGGTACCAACAGTCTGTCCCTGCTTTAGACTCTCAGCCCTATATGGCCATGACAGCTCCAATACCAGCAGCCAAACCTTCTGAACCCCCAGAGGTACAACCCCGAAGAAGAATTAGTGCTGACCAGATCTACGCTGCCCAAAGGGAGGCAAGGTTGGAGGCGAGGCCGATTCTCAAGGAAGAAGCCCACACAGAAGGCCTGCTGAAGAGCAGGAAGGCCGTCCTACCCTCAGAGATTCGCCGAAGAGAAAGAAGTGTGGATGATACTCACAGGGGTCACCATGAAGACATGGACTGGCAGAGCGTCAGCCCACAACGGAGGCGGATAAGCCGAGGAGAGGAGGACTGGGATCGGGAAAGACCGAGGGAGAGGGGCAGGGAAAGACAAGTTCAAAGGATCAGAGAAAGAGGAAGAGAGCATCTCTCCAGTCATGACAGCCAAGAGGAGAGAATATTTAGATCTATGCAGCCTTCCCATGCCTCTGTACGCCAGCAAGTTGGGCAGTATCCATCCTCAGACCCTCAGTACCAGAAAGATCCCCAAACACAGCAGCAGTATGAACCCAGAAAGGAAGAACATGTTGTTCAAATTCAGCAAGATCCACAGCTGCAGCATCAGTACAACAACTTGAGACCGTCTCAGAGACCCCATGAATATGAGCCGGAAACACAGCAGCCCCCAAGTAAGCAGCAAGACCTCCATATCAGACAATCAGAGCCTCGACTCGACGAGATTGTGCCTCAGTCGCAGCAGCAGGCGCCATCGCAGCACCCGAGGTTTGACTCTGCTGTCTACCTCCAGCGGGGATCCGCTTTGCCTCAGGCCAAGCACAGGAGCATGGAAATGACCGGAGGGCCCAAACCCAAGATACGGACCCGCTCCATGTCTGATATTGGCATAAGCCATCATTCTGCCATGTATCGGATGGAGAGGGCAGTGGCCAGCAACGAGGCGTCCAGGATTGGCCTTCCTCCTGGGATGGCTAATGGGGAGATGGGCACCTTGGACACGAGGGTGTCAGTAGCACAGCTGCGTCACTCTTACCTGGAAAATGCCAACCGGAAGCCTGAGTTGTAGGTTCATTGGCATGGGCTCTGTGTTGCACTGCTTGTTAACCGTCTAATAGCGCTTAGTAAGCTGCCGCAATGAGTGAATGCACTGATGGTTTATGCAAATAAAGCTAATGAATGTACCTAGTTGGCATGAAATGTGTCAGCCGTGTGTAGGTTTGGGGTTTCGGTTGCTTTTGCAAGTTATTTCTTTGAAGTTACTATTTGGACGTTTGCTGCAGCATGTTAACATGAGGCAATGGCTCCTAACTAGTGGACGGCAGGACGTTTGTGCTCAGTGATTGCTTGATTATCAAAGTATTATCAAAGTCCTGTTTTTTTTAAATTAATTTTTAATACAAGTGCAGTGTCTCATAAAAAAACAAACCACGTCACTTTTATTATTACTATTTCAACTTTTGTTTTTGGTTTTTATCCTTCCCACCCAAAAAGTGAGAGTACTAAAGTAGATCTCACAGCTATGGAAGTGGATCCAGCTAGCAGCAGCGACAGGGTGGCCCGGAGGCCTCGGCGGTACATCACTCCAGGAGACAGTCGCATGTCGGAAAGGTTCAGGACCCAGCCCATCACCTCTGCAGAGCGTTTGGAGTCTGACAGGTAAAGCAGATGCACCATGTGGCCGTCTACAGTAGCGCTTCAGATCATCGCACTGCTGCTAATGGCTGCTAGTGGTTCCTTATTCTAGGAAATTTGGTGTAGATGCTGACGGTTGGTGACTATGAATGCATTTTTGCAGGTCCCGTCTAAGTCCATCACAACTACAGGATCCTGAAGGTAAAGCTTAAGGGTGGAGAATATTTATGTGGATGCAATCAAATGCTACATTTCATTGGATCCTCACACTGAAATTTAAAGAATTTTACTTGATTGTTTGTCTTCCTTTGATCAGATGAAGAAAAACTGGATGAGAGAGCCAAGATGAGTGTTGCTGCAAAGAGGTCCCTTTTCAGGGTAAACTTAACAGTGTTAATCATTTTTGTGATTTTATGATCTGAAAAGAATGTCTGGTGAGCAATTAATCCCCCTCAGGTTTCTCAGTTATGAATTGTTTTTTTCTGCATGAGACTTATAGATTTATGATATAGTTACGGTTACATAATCATTCTCTCAATGATTGTGTTCATGCAATTTTATGTTACAAAAGAAGATGTGAATTACATCATGTTCCTGAACAAAATCTGTAGCTGCTCAGATTGGCATGTTCCTGTTATTGTGTGTTTATGTGACTGTGAGTGTATAGTCCACACAACTCATCAAAATACACAAGGAGGCAAGCTCTACAAAGTGACGCTAACAGATGCAACGACAAAACTGATTTAAATGATATGATAACCAAAATGCACAATGTTTAAATATAAAACCCCAAGAATCATTGTGGTTCAGTATGAGTTTTCCTGAATCGTTCCAGGAGCTGGAGAGGACATCAGAGGGAGGCGTACCCAAACCCCGCTCACGAAATGCTGCCGTAGAAAGACGCCTGAGAAGAGTTCAGGACCGTTCCCACACACAGCCCGTCACCAACAAAGAGGTGGTCAATGCTTCAAGGTAAGTTTGAAGTTTTTGTTTTCTTTAGATGTTATGCATCATCCAGTATATGTTCTTGCTTTTCCTCATATTCCTTTTATTTTCCCCTCTCCTTTTTTCCTTTCACCTTCTTTGCCACACCTTCACACATACCTGCCACCTTCTTGTCTTTCCTCCTTGTCTTTATCCTGAATTATCAACATTTCACCCCATATTATTCTATATCTCCTTTTATCCACTTTTAAGTGACCCCACAACATCGTCACAACCTGTAGGCATCCACAATTACGCAAATCAAGTATGCAGCCCCACAGTAACCAGCACCAGTGTGACTAGCATCAGGTGGGCTGGGCTGCCTTGTTACGAATGCATGTGTACATGAACAACATTTACATCTTTATATGCTCATCATGCCCTTCATGATATATGTGGTTTTATCTATTTAATGCACAGAATATCTTTTTTGCATTAAAATGATGTAAGAAGTAGTGGATTTAGAGAATATCACCTGTATAAATTAATCCATCAATAATTTTCTTATAGTTTCTCTTCTTTTGTGTCCTTCAATTGCATGAAACAAAGCAGTTGCATGACATCTTAACCATGTGATAAAGACACTTTTGTTCAATGCTTCTCTTCTTGCTGCAGCTTTACATTAAAATGCGTCAGTTGTTTTTGAAGAAGCTACTCCTCTAATGCCCCTTTCCAAACAGATCTTTATCTCCCTCTCCTGGTTGTCAGGCTGTTTTGCCCGACCAGCTCACCTTACTGTCATATTTCTGCCCCTCCGCATGCTGCTTCTCAGCCGTGTGCACCTTATAGGGGAAGGAAGCCGCTATCTTAGCAATAAGTCATTCAGTGCTGTTTCACAGCTTTCCCAGTGTTTCTCACATACAGGTCATGAACTTCAGTGAGGAAGTAGGTTACATATCTCAGAGAAAGGTCAGAGGTTGAGCCAGTTAAAGCCCTTGACATGTCCAGGTTCATGTATCTTCTAGTTTGTTTACCAGGCTTTACTCAGGGCACTGTGGAGATTGCTCTAACCCCTACAATCATCCAAGTGCATTATATGATTATCTGGCATATGTGCGTTGATCTACTTATGTCTCTGTTTCTGTGTGTGTGTGTGTAATCTGACACAATTGTCACTGTCAGGTGTTTACATGCATGTTGATTTATTTATGGACAAGTAGCTCATTGGTGTTTGTTTGTTTTTTGTTTTATTTTATTTTATTTTTTCTTATTTAATTTTTTTAATCAATTTATTTTATTATTTATTATTTTTTGTAGTTATTTCATTTATTATTTTATTTTATTACATTTTTTATGTTTTATTTTAAAATAAGAATTTGTGCTTAGTAAAGCTTAAGACAGGAATTATTATTCCCCCTGAGACATGCAATATTTTAAGTAGATGGCAAAAATGACAAGTTCCTGTCTTTATAATGCAGTAATGATATGATAAAATCTATTGTAAGCCTTTCTTTGACATGTTTGTGGACGTTTCTAAATCAAAGACTGACACCCATGTTTTACCTTCTGATAATCCCATGACTCTACAACAGCATACAGGCCTCCTCTCAGCCAAGCTCAGCCGCTCAGGAGCAGGAAACCAAAGAGTACCAGAGGCCAGGTCCAGCTTCCAGTGGCGGAGGAGAGTTAGACCTCCAGGAGTTCCTTCCTGATGAGCCGGACCTTTCCTCGCTCAGCTTGTCAGAGAAGATGGCCCTGTTCAACCGCCTCACCCAGCCTACAGCCAAAGCAGCAGAGGGGGCACAAGGGGACACCCGCCAGCGCAGAGCCAACGCCCGCTTCCAGACTCAGCCCATCACTCAAGGGGAGGTGGAGCAGGTACAATTAATTTTCCTTAACTCATGTTTATTTGGAAGAAAGTTTCAGTTCATGTTCAGGATAACAGACTCTTCTACATTTCCCACATCTAGGAGCAGAAATAAAACTGATGTTTAGTGCGTATCGCCACACTAGTCGACCTTCTTCGCAGTTGTCCAGAAAAAATAATGGATATTGGAAAGATTTTTCAATTCAGCAAATAAGAGGAATTTTGTGCAGGGTTGACATCAATGCTGCAGGTGTCACAGCAAAGTCAAATAATCTGCAGAAGAAGAAGTGAGAAGCACATTCTCAAATAGATATATTCTAACAGGGTTATGTGTAATAATCCTTTAAGCCAATTTTCTTTTTCTTATCTCTTTGCAGGCAAAACTTCAAGAAATACTTAAAGAAAATTCAGCGTATTAATATAGATGAAGTTGAAATGTTCTGTTTCCTGTAGATTATTCTTTAGAAATTAGAATTGAGTTTTCGTTTTGTATGCAGCGATGACGTCGTGGCATAATCATTCTGATGTTTCATATCCAATGAGTCGATACACAGGCACCTTTAGTCAGCCTGTAATTGTAAATAACAATTTTTTCTTAATTACACTGATGCTGAAACAATATGTTGTGTCAAGTTATTGAAGAATTGGCAATATTAGGTTGAGAGTTACTTCTTAGAGAGTTTTCTTCCACAGTAAGCTTTGAAAAATGATTCCCTTCATGTGTACCCCAAGAAATTGGATATCAGATCCTCTGTATACTTTGTTGCAAGCAGTGAGTAATAGCCAATAACTGGTGTCCTCACAGGAAGCTGAGCCACAGGTCACGTCTGCGGTGTGTAACGGTGACTTAGAGGCCAATCGGGGAGAATATGTAAGACTGCCTATGCAGAAACATGACTGGTTGCATCAAAACATCCCGCTCTGATTGATTTGATTGGCCCAGCTGGTTACCAGTGTTGGTTACTAACATGTGTTGTGATATGTAAGTGGCTTTTAAGGCTGGGCTTGATCGTGGTCATGGCTAAAAATCAAGGTCAAGGTCAAGGTTGCCAGGTTTGCTCTCCTGGGCTTCTTTTTAATTGGTAGCTGCTTCTGTGACATGCTTGCTTTTTGCATAACAAGCATGAGTTATCTGAATGCAGGCAAGCTGTTACTTTCTTCAGGCTTCCTTCCAACCTGAATAAACTAACTAAACAGTTTTTTTGCAATGAGTGTGTGGATAGATCCGTTCTTTATTCAGCTATACTATTTGTGTAATTACTCAGACTTTAAACTGCAACCCAAATTATATTATTATTATTATTATTATTATTATTATTACTGTGTGTGGATTACATGTGTGGAGTTTGAGCTGCATATTGGACACAAAAAAAAAACACAAACCAGTTTTACTGGAGCAGCAAGTTTTGTGACACAAAGGTACATCTTTAAGGTTTACTGAAGATTTTTAAAAAATGTCATTTTTGAATAAATTGGATCTTTATAGTTAATTTAAGTGAATGGTATCTTGTGAATACAAATACCATCCAGCTTTATTAGTACACCCTGCTCATTGTGTAGCTGACATCTCTCCTCATCTGTCCATCTTCATACGCTACCCTCATTTAATCCGTCCTTCAGCTCCTCTTCTGTTATGAGTTTCTCTTTCCCCCCTTTCTGACGTGACTCCTGCTGTTCTTGCAGCTGAAAAATGGAGGCAAGATCAAACTGGAGCCGCTTTCAGCCTCCCTGGTTCGATCTGTGGCTGCTGTCACCTCCCAAACTGCTGTCACCACGGCAACAATGACGCCAGGCAGCAGCAATGATGATGGCTCCCATCCAGAGAAGTCTACAGCTGTCCCCTACATCCCTGCCCAACAACAGGTGTCCAGCAGCGCAAATGTCCACCAGGAGAGGGCGCTGAGATATTTCTCTATGACCCAAAGCGGGGACCCAGGCCACCCGGAGCCTGAGCTCAACTCCTCCCTGCTCTTCCCTGAGAGCCGAAAGAAAGCGGGGGCCCCTCCCGCTTCCTCCTCGTCCATCGCTCACAGGCAGGAGGCGGTGGCGGAGGGTTGGAGAGGCCGACGGGAGGAGGAGGCGGTGAGGAGACAGCAGGGAGGAGCCAGGGAAGACAGCCAAGGCGGCAGCTCTCAGGGTAAGCCGCAGTCATCCGACAGGGTCAGAGAGGACAGGCTGCAGCATCCCCAGCTCTCTTCCGAGCCCTCTTTGTGGTGGAGCGAGCCGGAGAAGGTGCCCAGCTGGAGAGCCGCAGACAGAGACTCCCGGGAGGGAAGGGAGAGAGCGGAGGGAGGAGTGATAGGAAAAGGAGGCCACCTGAGGGAGGCTGCAGCAGCTCACAGTTCCACCACACCGGAGCAGGAGAGGAGCAGCGGACGGAGGCAGGAAGGCGTCTTAGGTAGGAGGTGCATCTGACTCCGAAAAGAGATGGAGAGGAGTGGAGGGGGGAGTAGAAAAAAAATGGCTGGGAATAGATGCAGGGATGGTGGGAGGGAGATGAAAAGAATAAAAGGAAGTGCCCAAGAAAAGGAAAAGAAGTGGCTAGAGAAGGGTTGTTCTCATCATCTTCATTGTCTCAGGCAGCATGCTCCCACGCATGCCTGCTTCCCGCCGGCTACACACACGCACACACACATGTCCCAGCTGGGAGTGTTTGATTTGGCCGATACAGCGAGGCGTCTGAGGCTGCATCTCATTAGCATATTTTTCCATTCATTTACCTCGTGGCTCTCTTTGTCTGGGAATACGGAGCCCTGCCCTGACACGACGTTTGGCACATTTAGATGGAAGTGGGTCCGCTCGCTGTCACGGCCCGTAAAGGGGCTGTGGTACCTCTGCACCGCATTACGCCTCTGGGTTAGCTGTGTTACAGTAAAATGGGCCTGACCTGTTTTCATGGACTAATGTACAGAGTGTCCAGGGGTGGTCGTCTCCCATGCTTGCACACAATCAGGGCATGAACAGATGAAATGCTGGGAAGGGAAAAACTGTTCTGCTGCACTTAAATAAAGCAGGTAGAGGACAAGTGGAACACAATGGAAGCTTTGTCTGCAGGAAGCCTTTGCTTCTGCACGACCAGCCTTCACTAAAGTCTCCATTATACCATTTTATTATGAAGTAAGAACTCCAATTGATCTATGATTCTTTAGTGATACCGTCAGTCTAACAGCCTTTGCACTAGCCTTAACAAAAGATCAATCATACTTCTACATTATAGACTTTAACCTTTATCCCAGCAGTTCAATGATCCTTTTAAATATGACACCATGGCAGAGTTTTGTCCCCAAAGTGCATTTTGTGGTGACAAATAATGCAGTTAGTTATGTATAACCCTTCTTCCCCTGATGAAACACAGTAAAGCTGCTAATATTTGGTTTTTGAGTGCAATATCAGTGTTTAATCAGGATTCAGTCCCATGTAAGTCAATACTCTGACGGTTGTATGTATCAGCCACAGCTCTGATCTACATTGATGGAAACACATCCCCTAACTGCACACTTTCCTCTTGTTCTGCAAGAGTGGACACAGTTCACATTTCTTTTTTCTAATTTTTTATTTAAACACATTTACTGACTGAAACTTTCCTACAGGGAGGTTCTGAAACTGGCCGATACAACCACGAGAGCAAAAGAGATGAGGTTGCTAAATTTATCTGCCTGCATGATTGTTGGCAGCTCGCTGTCTGAAAATTCTCTCCACAATGATAAACTGGCCTAATTAAATCAGAAGGTTGGGATTATTAGAAACTCTGGTCCAGCTGACCTGCAGGATCAATTACAAAGCCATCTTTTCCCAGAATCAAAATCAAAATCACTATGCATAATATGCTGAAATTCAATAACATATCTTCTGTAAAACAGCAGGCAGCAGCTGTGATATCAGGTTATTACCACATGGCTAATTAGCATATTGAGAAATGACCTTTACTGGACATATTTCTCATATGCTCTGGCCATTCTCATTTTATTAATAACATATGCGCGCACACACACACATACAGCACACAAATACAAATACAGCAAATCAGACTCACTGATACATTTCCAAAAAAAGGAAAAAAAAATGCAATAAAAGGACATTTTACAAAGATATCAACAAAATAAAGAGCAACATTTTATTAGGGGTAAATTTAAGAAAACCTAAGAAAAACATCAAAACATCCCTCCCACAAAACAGAAACAAGAAGAAAGCAAAGCAATGAAAATTTGAAGCATAACATGTACATTAAAATAAACTGTTTTTAGATATATTTTTCCCATAAGGAGTGGCTGATCTCATCTCCAAAATCTGACTGTGACTGGAATTTTCTTCTCTTCCAGACTTCCAGGACCATCCAGTACCGCTGAGACCGCTGATTGCCAAAGTATCATCCAGGACAGCGTCTCACGTTTCAAGAAGCCAGCAGCAAAACATCATCCATCCTCCACAAACACTTCCCAAACCCGCATCCTACATCCAGCCGCAATCACACTCCCAACCCCCGGCAACATATCCCAAACCCTTCACCCACTCCCCACAAACCCAGCCCAAACCTCAGGGATTCATCCAGTCTTTTCCTAAGCCTTATCTGCAGACAGCTCCCCAGCCTCAACCCAAAGCCCAGGTGCCTCCTCAGACACCCCCTAAACCCCAGTCCTTCCCCCAGACACTGGTCAAGTCCAAGTCCCTGCCCCTGGACCAGAGCGAGGACTTCAGCAGGCACAGTGTCCATTCTGGAGATCTGCTGTCCCCCACCGAGTCCGAAGACCAACTGTCTGACGGCATGTCCAGCAAACAGATGTCCATCAAGGAGAGGTGAGAGATGGCTAACTGCTGCTTTAACACTGCTTTTCCTGTGATATAGTTTTAGAAATGGTATATATAAGCTCATTTCTAATACTATTTGAAAGATGTTTGAGTATTTGGAAGTTAAAAAGAAGCATCAGAATCAACATAATGACTAGTTTATTATCTATAATCGCAGAAGTAACAACTATTTGTGGCATTATGTTGTTTTTGCCAGCAATCTGGATTTCCAAATAAAACCTGCTGTTAAAAAAGAATCACTGCAAATAAATTTATCAAGGCTGGCAATCTGTATTTTTCACCACGTTTGCAGGAGCTCTACATCCACAGCAACACAGTTTCCACTGACAGCTAACTGTAGGCCCACATTCACGGCAAACACATGATACACTTTCCTCACAGCCTTGACCACCCAAAGGTGTCATGCATGATCACAACCTGTGACGCAGCAACTTTTTATACAGCACACAGTATCAACCTCGACGCTCTCAAAGAATTCCCACTAAGTAGAGCCTTAAAGCTGGTGATGCTGGTGGATATGTAGCAGGACCCTCTGCAGGATATTCAGATGCCTCTTTTGCTAAAAAATGTTAGGAGTAACTCTACATTTATGTGCAAATGTAAAAAATAATCAGCTGCACTGTTTTAAAAACATTTCCCGTCTTCATAAAGGAAAGATCCATCCTTATACTGACGTCAAACCAAGGAGATAGTGATACAAATCTGACGTATGATCCTGTCTAAATGACCAGTCAGTCATTTAGACCAGCAAACAGACCAGCAGTTTTTGAATATATTGTTTATATAAAACCATTGGAGTTGCATGTGGACAGTATGATCAAAAATGCATAGAACGGTCTGCCTTTGTATTAAATAGCCATAGTACATAAAGCATGTTTAGTTAACAGATACATAAATCTGATTTTATTTGTTTATTTGTGTATTTTATAGGGACAAAGCATGCACAAACAAAGAAAAAATGTCTAAGGTTTCCCTTTTAGCTAAATCTGGCATATTTAATCTGTTGTCCCTTGCCAGATGTTAAAAGACTCCATGAAATGAGGAGATACAGGAATACAAATCATAAAATACATAAAACAATCATCAATCTATAAACTTAAAGGAAAATATGATAAAAAGCTATATTATTTAAAATCTATTCAACTGAAAGCACAAAGAAAAAAGTTGCATATCACTAGAATCTGAAAAATATTAGAAGGAAAGTAAGCCAAAACCAACAAATCAAAAATATGACTATCAACATCATCAATAACTACATATATTCACACAAAGTCCTACTCCAGGACGACTTCATAATAAAAAAACAAAAAACAAAGACAATATTAGTACAAATACAACAGTGAAGAGTGATGACTTATTGTTTGAGTGCAAACAGATTAATACTGAACTTGTCTTAAAGCATATAGTTGCAATATCACTTGTTCAAAGTTCTCAGTTTCCATAAATGTATTATTTTATTGCATTTCTACGCGTAATGAAGGATCAGGTGGCCCTGAAACTAAAAGCCAGGCTTACCAAGCAAACAAGCTTTTCATGTCCCATAAACTGTGAAGAGTGGACAAAATGTTAGGCATGGATGCTTCTAGATCTCCACTGAACCGACAGAAATATGTAGAAATAAGGCGTATTAGAAAAGCATACATTCAGATCGAAAGCCTTGATTTCATTCATAAATCTTGGCTCAGATCCAAACTTAACCCTTTAGGCCTGCTGTGAGAAAACTGAAACCATACACTGACACGGATTGTCGGAGGCCAATTAAAAGCCAAATCCTCGTACAGCTGCTGCGTTTGACAGAATCAGGCGGAAACCACTGGCTGTATTGATGGGTGTGTCTTTGGAGGTGAGAGCGATTTATTTTTAGCCCCTTTGTGTTTTTCCTGGAAGCAGCGGTGCTGTGTGGGCTGATGATGTCCTCAGAGATCTGGCAGGCTCCTCAGAATGCCCTCATTTCTGCCCTGTCCACGCTCAAACAGCCATGATGATGATGACATACTTTCCTTTACCTCTCAGCCATCCGTGATCAATGCTCCTCATGCACTCGTTTTTTCAGCATCATATTTTTTGGCTGCAGCTCAAAAGTTTCTGACCTGCTTTTTCACACTCGGAGGACGTTTCTTCCCTGATGAAATGATGCAAATGCACTTAATGAAAAGCAAATTCAGCATCTGAACAATGAGAGAAAAACACAACACTGATGGGCCTAAAATAAACTCCCATTATGATTGTATTTTCTTTAGTCCTGATAGCTTGTATTAGCAATGAACCCATTTACTGTACAACCGCTTGGTGTATAAGATTTTCTCACACCTGGGAACTGTGCAAACAATTCTTGCCAACTAAACGGATGTTTTCTGCAGTTGCAACCTTCTGATGACACTTTTCTTCATATCTTTATCACATTTATGTGTCTGTAGAAGTGAAATTTTAAAGAGTCTGATGCTGTAACTCTTCCATACGCTTCCTCATGTTAAATATCTGGGAGTTAAACTGTAGCATGAACTCAGTGTTTATGAGTGTGATAAATGCAACATAACTTAAGCTCCTATCCCAAAACTGTGTGCCTCTGGCTTGTTATGTTGGCGGACTCACATTCATTGTACACATTGCCCTGCAGCATCCTGGGGCTGAGAAATTGCACTTCACAACTTTTCCTTCAGCTCAAAGCATCACATGTCGGCTGTATTTTGCTTCGCAGCATCATGTCACACACCAGAAACTGGTTATCAACACTTTGACCAATTTGGGCGCAAATCATTCAGCAAAGTGGACATTATCAGGAGAAGTGAGGAAAAAAAAGAGAAAGTGACAGAACAAGAGATTAGGCAAGAGTGAAGTTTGGACCGAGTGTTATTGGCCGGAGAGAGTTCAGAGAAGAGGCAGGACGCAAGATGGATGCCAAGTTAGTCTTTATCTGGGAGGCGGCAAAGTGTTAAAAAATCAGCCAAAGTGCAGTAGGAGGGCTTTAGAATGATGTCACCCAGCAGTCCTGACACTTGGTAGCATATTTTATTCAGTCTTGGGAAATGTGCTTGAAACTATTATTCTTCACGTTTTCAAAAGATTTCTTCATGTTTGTTCGTAAATGGAAACCCAGGTTCCGACTCACTTGGCATCCTTTGTGAGCAATAGTGTATTTTTGTATACTGCCCCTCCAGGACATTACTGGTAAATATTACAGCTGCAGTTCATGCGTGAAAGCGGCTACGTAGCATTCACAACTCAGAAGGCCTCTGCCATTCACACCACTTTCTGTTTTTAATCACGTTCCTCAAAGTATCGTCCAAACATGTGAATATTATTTTGACTTATACTCTGCTTTACCTCTGAGCCCAGCGTTATGACTAAGGTCATTTTTGAGCTAACACAATCTCAGTTTGGTCTCATTTTATTTCCTCATCATTTTCCTTTTTTTAATAAAACAAGCTGCAAGCTTCACTGATATCAGAGATCATCAACCTGTAATTCTGAACAGAGTTTGTATAGAGAGATGTAATCTGCACCCCTTCAAAATGATGCTTTGTCTTCGATTAGAGTGGCATTGCTGAAGAAGAGTGGTGAGGAAGACTGGAGGAACAGGATCAACAAGAAACAGGAAGTGATTAAAGTGGCGTCCACCGAGGAGCCGACTCAGCAAAATGAGTCGGAGCAGACGGCTCAGAAGAAGGTTAGTCTTTAAAATAATGGACTTAATTTATTATAGTCTTTTTTTTGTTACACATTTGTGGTTTCTCTTGTTTTTAGGCTATGTTATACTTAAATATTTATGCATATGTTAAAGGGAACATTTTTAGTTATTATAACAGCATATTTTAGAGCATCAACATGCTTTTTAATAACAGATTAAGGGGAGTTGTCACATCCCTTCAGCTTTTATAGATAAGGTGTTTATAGCTAATATAGCTTTTAAATTAAACCAGTGTGTATTTGAAATGGTGTTTAAGGTATAAGTTTCTCTTGGGAAGTCGTTATTAATGTGAATTAAACATCCAAATCAGTAAAACTCAGTCATCTCAGACTGAAGGAAACCTCGAGCCATTATGAGAATATGTGTATATCTCTGAGATTTTAAACAGCAGCTTGAATAAGCAGATAAACTTTAAGATTTAGGCCGTCTTTAAGGAACTTCTTTCCATCAGTTCCTCCTCTTCACATTGGTATTCTATGGGGTAAAATGGCCTGCTTACAGCCTGGATGGTAATCCCCCAGTCTGTCTCACCCCATAAACCCATTAGCAACAATGGCTGTTTCCCCCCCTCCCTTCCACTGAGCACTTCCTATGTGTTTAACCCCTCAGGATGAAGGGGTGGTCGTTCAGGACTACTCCGCTGTGTCTGAACAGCTGTGGGTAAGACCCGTTGGCAGCCCAACACCAGCTATGAACCATTCAGCTTTGTCGGGGGTCTGTGTTGCCCAGTCCCATTGGATACTGTGTTTGTGGCTGTTCCTTGCTTGAATCCTGACTCTTTTGTTCACCGGATGCTCTTTACTGGCAGTCTTTAACTCTGCTTGCTGAAGAAACTGCAGTTGCAACAACAAAATCTTGTGCGGTGTACGTATTTCTTCAGGGAGGTGACACTTGCATTGTGGTGTGTTGCTACTAACCAATTAACCCGTTGCAGTGGTCTTTAAAAAGGTCATTTTATGCATTTTACGTGGGCTTTTCAATTCCCTAAGCTTTTTTGTCTGCACAAAAATGTCTGCAGAGCTGCTGTGACAATGTTCGGTTGTCTAATTTACACTGATCATCTGTCACTGAAGTAAACTCATCAATCCAGGAGGAAGCAAAAAGCAGAAACCCAAAATATAACAACCCAAATGGTTACGACTTTGGGAGCTAAATAAGTTGTCAGATGTAAGGCAAAGAACAAAAGCCAGAAACACAAAGGTCAAACATGTCAGAAACCTACAAACCAGCCTGACTTTGTGGTACAAGAGGATCAGGCTAATCAGAACTGCACAGGAGTGATTCAGAAGGTGCAGGTGTGGGGTAAACATTTAACTGAAAACTGATATGAGCGAGAAGCTAAACTAACTTCATGGAGGGGAAAAGCAAAATAGTATAAAAACATGTGGGTCTTACTGAATTACAGACAAGCTGAGTATTTTATCAGAAATAATCAGAAATAATATATAATATATATATATATAATATATAATATAATAATAATATTGGAAATAATCAGAACAGATACTGAAAACAACCAATGATAGTTACAAATCCCGAAGTCCTCAACATGGGAGTTGCCTTCACCTCAGAGGCTGTTCCTGAGATACATGAAAGTCCTTCTTTGTTGCCTGGCCTTTTCTTTTTTTTCTGCATGACATTTCCATGAAACACATTTCAAAATGTGAGCGGCTATTTTAGCATGACCAAAAAGTAGAGGAAATAACTCCATCATGCTCCACTCCTGCTGTACCGTATTGTTCCCTATAACAGGGAGGGGAAAATTTCTGCTGCAATAAAATAAATAAACTCTCCTGTGTCCTAGTAAACATCCTTAAAGAACATATGACCTACAAATAAGCATAAAATCCTCTTTAATAAAGCAAAAACAACATATTTACAACATGCATGTGAAACATTAAAAGCTTTTGAATTGGACCGACAGCTGTCAAACTGCAATCCCAGTTAGTGGCTTTAGGTTTCTCCTCTTTGCATCCATGTTTTGGTTTCCTCCATCCTTATTTTTAAAGCACCTCCTTGCCTTTTCTTCCTTTTCTTCCCTTTCTTTCACCTTTTCATACACCACTACATCCTCAGGAACCTGTCTTCTCCTCCACCTTTTCTCCTACTATCTCCCTCGGCCAAAAGTGTCAGTATATCGATCATCCCAGTCAGGTAAGGACATGCACGCTCGAATGGGCAGCATGAACTGGTATCTTTTCAGTCTCGCATGGTTTGCATAGACACTTAAAGGACACTGTATTACTGAGATTGCATGAGTGCAAGTCTATGAAGCTACAGTGTCCGCAGAGGAAGGAAGGAGACTGGACAGCGGTGCAGCTAGCATGCTTCATTGCATCTAATCTTTTCATATCTGCCTAGTTTGATCGTGTTACTAATTGAACAAGCGCTCTTTACGAAACAAAACATTGACATGGGTCTATGCTGAAGTTGTGTAAGAGATAAACGAGGTTATAAAGTTCAGGCAGTAGAATAAAGATTGTGATCTGCACTCAATCTGACTTATTTTGTGCGTATATGAAAATTTCAAAACTCAGAAATGGAAGCTCATTATGCATATACTGGCACTTCAGCTCCATTTTCAATTATATTGATGTTGTCATGTCTGTGCAGAAGGTCGGGGAGGAGATTGATGCCCAGATGACCATCGAGGAGAGGAAACAGATGATTTCTACTCGAGAGGATGCCTGGAAGACAAAGGGCAAAGGAGCAGCCAATGACTCCACTCAGTACACAGTTGCTGCACGGATGGTCAAGAAAGGTCAGTTCACAGCTTATTATGTGAAATCACTATGGGGGAACGTCATTTGCATTAATATGAACAGAGAGCTTTGTGTTTGAATTTGGAGTACAGTACAGAAATAGCATCATATCACTCCCACCTCCACCAGCCGCTAAAAGCTTCAGGTCTTATTGGATGTTTATTGTTTTCTTTCAAGTTGTTTCTCGACTGCATTAACTAACTAACAATTAAAAAAGAAAGGATCGATTACGATGTTTTCATTGTGGTAAAGACAGAAGCCGTCTGTCTGCATCTTTTTGCTTCATCTGGTGTGAATTTTCTGTCTCCGCATCCACAGGCCTGGCAGCCTCCTCCTCGGTTATCAGTCCCATCCTATCACCAGTCTCCACTAAACTCAAGAGCAGCACGCCGGCTGTCAGCAAACCACAAGAGGGTGAGACAGAAAGTCTGAAAGTTCTATTCTATGATAGAATGAGCTATCTTTAACTACTATGGATCTTTATTAATTTTTTCATCAGAGACCGACCATCCACTCTTATTTGCTGCTTTAGTTTTTAATATGTATTGGAAATAATTACAATATAGACGATTTACTGTTCTATTGGTCGGGCACCGCATGATAATAATTTGTTAAATTATAAAAGATATACAAAATAAATACAGAAGTGAATGACCCAATGATGACTGATCTAACTGGCTGGTTATTTTCTAAACATTTGCAGAAATCGAAGCCAGGCCAGAGATGGAGTCCGATAAGAAGTTAGACAAGTTGGAGAGCTTCTTGGGACGTCTGAATAGCAAAGGTTATTTCAGCCTCTGCAGAGTGACTGCAGTGCCTATTCCAGTTGAATCAGCATCTGTCTTTGCTTTTTTTCTTCTTTATTTGCTCCCTTTACTCATTAATGTGCCATTTTATGATCATGTAAACATGGAAATAAACAGCAAAGTCGTAGTTTTTATTTTTTGGCAAAGAGATTGCTGAGCATGCAGAAAACTATTTCTGAATATTAAGTTTGCATCTGCCAGTGATTTTAATCATCTTCCCATCATAAATCTCTCAGAAAATGTGAACCGTTGTGAACATTGTTTTGTGTAGTGGCGGGCTTGCAGGAAACCACCATCACAGTGACTGAGAAGGCAGTGAAGGAAGTGATGAAACTGGACGATGAGATCTTCTCCAAGTTCTACAGACGCGTGTCTGAATTTCCTCGCATGCCCTCCAGGATTGAGATCAGTGAAGACTTTGACACCATTTTTGGTTCTCAGGGTCCAAAGTAAGAAAATGCTACAGTTGTCTAATGTTGGCGAGGTGGGAGCTCAGTGAAATGACCTTTCATCATCATGTTTTCTTCCCCCCAGGCTGACGTCAGCTATGGTGCAGCACAAGCGGTCTGTTCGTCCATCCAGGAACGTTCAGGCGTCCAGAAACCCTCTGAAGATGTTGGCAGCCAGAGAAGACATCCGGCATGAGTACACCGAGCAGAGACTGAACGTGGCACAGCTGGAAAGCAAGAGGATAAAAACAGAGAAGAGTGAGTACAGAACAACAAACGATGTATCTGTGCTCTTCTGGAGTGGGTTTGCAGGACAAAACAAGCCAAGACAACATTTTTATGTAGCTTTTTATGGTTGTAAAACCCTAATGGGAAATTACAAATAACATTGTTGTTAGTTAGAGTCTACAAAACTACATCAATCTCCACCTCTTTTAAATGCTACAAGCATCAGCTTCTTCTGACCCACTTCCACTGCAGCTTTTACAGTTAGGATCTTGTTAAATTTAATGAGGCATTTATGCTCTTTTTCAATCTCCTGAAGGTTTGCAGTTTTTACAGCCTTTTCTTTTTCTCGCTGCAGCAAATAAAACCTCGGAGTACTCCGAGGCTGCTCTGGCCGGTCTGGCCAGCAAAGAAAACTTCAGCAGCATGAGTCTGCGCAGCGTCAACGTCTCCGAGCAGACCTCCAACAACAGCGCCGTGCCGTTTAAGAACCTCATGCTCATGCAGGTCAAAGGTCAGCACTGGTTTATTTGACCATTTCAATCAGGACTTATATCAACCAGAATCTACAGAGCGGCTTCTACATAATTTTTCTAAAGGAAAAGGTCCATCAAGCTATTACAGATGTAATTGTTAAAAATAGCTGGAGGTTATTTTTTTGAATATTTTCTTCACTACAAGAAGTTTCCAGACAACCAGAAGAAGGATTTACTGCTTCTTGCCAATAAATTGCTTGACCCATATCTGTCCAGACACGATGACCTGCTGGCAAACTTAATTCATTCACCAACAAATGATAAATGAACTGTAATATTTTGCAGGCGCTGTCAGGTGGAATCTATTTTCTGATCTATTTCTTCTTCACAAATCACATCACTCTATCTAATCTCCCAAATTGTTTAGTGATTCTTTTAAATATGCTCAGATGTAAAGATGACTCATTATTTAACTCTGGTGACCGGATCGTTCACAGGTCGCCGTCATGTTCAGACCAGGCTGGTGGAGCCCAGAGCGTCTTCTCTGAACAGCGGCGACTGCTTCCTGCTGGTCACTCCGGAGCACTGCTTCGTTTGGATCGGAGAGTTCTCCAACGTCATTGAGAAAGCTAAAGTGAGTATTTTCACCTTGCACAGTGTGTTTAAAGCCACAATGCTGACATTTAAACGGAGATGATTCATTGATGATGCTGCCTCTCATTTCTGTTCTCTGCACACACTCTGACACATGAGGCCATCTGTACTCCACATGAAACACATGCTTTCAGTATGTTCTGCTTCCCTAAAGGAGGTGTGTCAAGACACTTTCTGCTAAATATTTGTTTTCTACTCTGCCTCCTACTTCTGTGCGGATTACTCATTTCGTTATGCATCCATCCACGAAAAGCCCAGCAATAGTCAGCCATCTATTTGCAGTTATTTAATTTTCAGTGGTTGAGTTGCAGCTCTATTCTGAAATCTACCCTATATTGCAAATATCAGCAGTTTTGATATTTACGTGTGGGATAAGCCGATTTTTTTCTGTCTTGTGCAGGCAATGGACTTGGCCACCTTCATCCAGACAAAGAAGGACATGGGCTGCAGAGCCAGCCAGGTGCAGACCGTCGAAGAGGGGGTTAAACCACAAGGTCCTGATGAACAGCAGTTCTGGACCGTCCTGGGTGGACAGATGGCCTATCGGCGTAAGCTAGGAGACAAAAACTCAACACTGTCTGTGTTAATTTACACTGATTACTGATACTGAGTTTTATTGTCACATTAATTCAATTCGTGGCATAGCTGCTGGTCCCCCAGAGGAGGATGAGCAGTTTGAGAATGGCATCGTAGAGACCAACTGCATCTTCCGACTGCTGGATGATAAACTGGTTCCTGATGATGACGAGTGGGGGAAGATCCCGCGCTGCTCCCTGCTGTCGTCTAAAGAGGTAAACAAGGCGAGCTTCAGCCGTTTGTCTGCTGCATTATGTCCCTGCTTACATGACTCTGATGTTGTCGCTGGTAATTAAAGGCTTCAGTAGTGAAGTGAAGATGACACCTGGGCTGCAAAAGCGAGCACAGGACACTAAGCTTTAAAAGCACATGTTTATCAGCCATGTTTCTCACGTGCACAAGTCTGCACCTGTCGACATCGTGAGTCTGTACGGCAGCTAGTGGACCATGCTCCGTCCTGCTGTGTGCAGCTGGCTCCATAGACCAACCAAAAAATATGATTTCCTTCTTCTCAGAAAGTCATATTTTCAGAATCTGAACATCCTCCTCTCAGGTTTTGTGTTGTTTGGAGCAACGACTAAAAGTAATTCCAAAGTTCCTTGATTTTTATGCATGTGCTGATCATTTAGGTGTATTTCTGCTCATGACTGCCTTTTTACACATTTTAACAGATTATTTTCTCATTTCAGCTGAACTGTGCACCACCGTTGTTTGCATCAGATGGATTTAGATGATTAGCAGTGGCGTCTTTTTATGGATTCTGTTTAACTTTGCCTTTGGTTGCTTGTGAATGCAAAGCAGCAGCTAGCCACAATTTTAGAAAAAATCAAGGTAAAAAGAGTTTAATGGTGGACTTTTCCTTTGAGCCAACAAGCCCTGAAAATGGGAAGTGTTCTGTTTTTTGTCTAAAGATCCTCTTTAGGCTGACTTTAATTTGTTGCTTGTGAACAGCAGGTGTCACAATGACCACCTCCCACATCCATCTGTGATCTGCTGCTGCTCCGGTAAAAATGGGATAGGATCAGGACCACGAAGCTAAAACCAAGCTGCCGTTGCAATTAAATGGTTATTTTTTGTTGGAATGAAACACTTCTCGTTAATCTATAGCTGCTTTGCCAAAACGTTCTGTGTCTCATCAGCATATGTGCAAAAATGACAGAATAATCTTTCAGTTTCAGCTTTGTTTCCCTTGGTAATGTGATATAAATCTGTCATACTACAGGGAGATTTACGTATGTCCATTTGCATCTTGTACGCATAAACCAGCAGTATAAGCTCTTTAAACGTTTTTTCTTGTCACGCCGTGTGCGCTGCAGGTGCTGGTGTTTGACTTCGGCAGCGAGGTGTATGTTTGGCATGGCAAAGAGGTGACTCTCGCCCAAAGGAAGGTGGCCTTCCAGCTCGCCAAACACCTGTGGAACGGCACGTTTGACTACACGTGCTGCGACATCAACCCTCTGGATCCCAGCGGCTGCAACACCCTCATACCCAGGTCAGAACGCACACACTTGTCTTCATTTCTTGTTTCTTATTTCATGTTTCGGCTTAAAAACTGTAAAACTGAAAACTGTATTTCTTTCCACAGGAAGGGGCAAGGCCGTCCTGACTGGGCGATATTCGGCAGACTGACGGAGCACAACGAGACAATCTTGTTCAAGGAGAAGTTCATGGACTGGGTTGAAGCCAAGTCGCCCACACCGAAGGAAGGAGGCGAACTTGCGCCTGAGCAGAAGGTGCAAAGCTGCTACTTCTGAGGATAAATGCCTTGTTTACACAGGTCACACACATCAGAGAGGCTTCATATGTTTCCTATCTCCCGATCTGTTTGTTTGTTGGACCGCCTCTCACATTTCCAGTTAATGTTGCCAGGAACAATTTGTCACACACACTGAGACAAAAGCAAGAATTAGAGAGCATATGCCTTTTTCTAGCCTCACAGAGATGCATCAGAGTACTTTGTTTAGCCCGATGGCTGAGGCTGGTGTTTGACTCATTCCTGATGTTCCTCTCAGGAGGCTCCGGGACGAGAGTGCCGGCCTTACAACACCACCCTGATGCTGCCTGTGCTCCAGTCACCTATTTCCACCATTTTGGACGGGGTGAACGTGGGCCGTGGCTACGGCCCAGTGGAGACCGAGGACCACATGAGGGTCCAGGAGATCGGCACCGTCTCCGTGGACGTTTGGCACATCCTGGAGTTTGATTACAGTCGGCTGCCACGCCAGAGCATCGGCCAGTTCCACGAAGGAGACGCCTACGTGGTCAAATGGAAGTACGTGGTCAGCACTTCAGGTCAGTGGCTGCAAACAAACTCCAGTCCTTCAGAACTTCATGTGATGAGTGATAAGAAAATAAAATATGACAAAGTCAGAGAAGTTTAATGATGCTTTGTTTTTCTGCAGTGGGTCGGAGGCAGAACCCAGAGGCGAGGAGCAGCGGGCCGGGGAAGGAGAAGTGCTGCTATTTCTTCTGGCAGGGTCGACACTCCACAGTCAGCGAGAAGGGAACGTCAGCCCTGATGACGGTGGAGCTAGATGAAGAGAGAGGGGCTCAGGTACAAATGTGGGCATCTCAATTCGCCTGATGTATGAAAAACATGAGCAAAAGTGTAATGTGGCTGTAACTGACTAAAGGTTTTAGAAAAGATGACTTATTTGATGATCTTTAGGGACTGTGATAACAGCAGGACACATGAATAATCAAATCAAATTTTACTTAAAAAGCACTTTTCATGAAGAAGTAACACAAAGGGCTTTGAGTGTATTATTCTTAGGGTTAATTAATACAAATGCAGGCTTTAGATGTGTTTGTAATCTATAATCAAACACAATTATCAAACGGACTATGACTCGTGTGCTTTTCAGATCCAGGTGCAGCAAGGAAAAGAGCCGCCATGTTTCCTGCAGTGCTTCAACGGAGGGATGATTGTCCATGCTGGGAAAAGGGAGGAAGAGGAGGAGAATACTCAGAGTAAATGTTTAGACACTTCCGCACGTTATTCTTTTTTCTACTTGCCCTCCACAATCCCGAGTGACAAAACTGGTTTTGGGAAAAGTTTAAGTTAGTCATCAATGTTTTATCGCTCTTTTATAAAAAATTTCAGTTGATGAAAAAAAAAAAGCACTTGGATAAAGTATATAATGGGATAATCCCACCAAACATTTCCCATCCTGACACTCAGGCATATTTATCTGCTCGTCTCTGTCCAGATGAGTGGCGCCTGTACTGTGTGCGGGGCGAGGTGTCGGTGGAGGGCCACCTGCTGGAGGTGGCGTGTCACTGCAGCAGCCTGCGCTCCAGAGCCTCCATGATCCTGCTCAACATCAACAAAGCTATCATATACCTGTGGCACGGCTGCAAGTCGCAGCTGCACACCCGCAGCGTTGGAAACACGGCAGCCCTCAAGATCAAAGAACAGTGAGATTTTGTTCTTGATGTTTAAACATCAGATAGTATTAGCTGTGTTTTTAAATTCTCCCGTTGTTTTCAGGTGTCCCCTGGAAGCAGGTCTCCACAGCAGCAGCAAAGTGACAATCCATGAGTGCGATGAAGGGATGGAGCCTCCGGGCTTCTGGGAGGCGCTGGGGGGGAAAGACAGGAAGGCTTACGACTGCATGCTGCAAGGTACAGGACATATTAGCTGTGCAATATAAACAATAGATAAAGCACTAAAACTATCACACATGTGTCTAGTTTTACTTGGAGGAATCATAAATCCTTTGTTATGCCAACAGATCCAGGGAAATTCAACTTCACCCCACGGCTCTTCCAGCTGAGCAGCACATCTGGAGACTTTGTTGCAGCTGAGTTCTTCCATCCATCCAGAGCTCCAGAGCTGGTCAGCTCGCTACCCTTCCTGCAGGAAGATCTGTACAACGCACAGCAGCCTGGTGAGACCAGGGCATCGACCCTCGGGGTTCTTTTGTTGTAGAGAAAAATAAACGACACTGATCATTTGAATTTATTGCAAACGGCCATCTGACTATTATTTTCCTTTGTTGATGATATATCTTATCTAAATATGGTGCCTCACAGGCTCCTGTTGTGGCTCTGGAACTAATACAGCCGGCATCCTTTATTTCATGGAAGTCAGGAAACCTTAGGCAAAATCTTACCTTTTTTTGCTTAATTTTTTGGTTGAAAACTGATTTTTTTATGTTTAATTTCCCCTAATTTCTTTTGAGCAACCATTAATCCCATCATAATCTTGTGGAAAAGATAATGTTGATATTAACTATCAGAAATTACCTATTCAAATCTTTGCCACTTTTTCCACATGACTTTTAAAAGTAAATTGGAGACTCCAATATATATTACTCCTTTCATGTCCCCTGAGTTTCTCTCAGGAATATGAAAAGATTGCGGTTTCTCTGCAGATTATTTTTAAACTCCATACACCCATCAGCTTCTATCATTCTCATTCAGCCAGTTTGCCCGGCTTTAGGTTGTGTTTTGGGAAGACAGCGCCCCCTTCGAAGCAGCATTTTCATTGGTTTTGCCGCAGGACAATGCAATACTTGCTCTTCTGTCACAGCATATCATGATTTTTTAAAGTAGCATGTGCAGCAATAAACATCTAAGTAGCAGTTCTGAATTAATTTAATGTTCAAGGTTCTTTTCAAATAGTTTTCCTATGGGATTGTTTAAAAAAACAGTTAAACTCACCAAAGAAACACATAAATCTTGAGCATGCATTTCAGTTGAACCCTACTGAGTGTTTTTCTTTCACGCACAGCTCTGTTTCTGGTGGATAACTTCCACGAGGTGTACCTGTGGCAGGGCTGGTGGCCTCAGGACAGCGAGAGCACCGGTTCAGCCCGCATCCGCTGGGACGCCGACAGGAAGTGTGCGATGGAAACTGTGCTGCAGTACTGCAAAGGTGAGGACCAGGATGTAAACGGCAGAGATAAGAAAAAAAAAAGCTAATATTTGAAGTTTTTATGTTGCAGATCTCTGTAACTGTAACATCCAGGTCATACATGCTCTGCTGCTGATTTTTCCTGCAGAGAGGAACGAGAAAAAGCCTCAGAAGTCGTATCTGATCCACGCTGGACTGGAGCCGCTCACCTTCACCAACATGTTTCCCAGCTGGGAACACAGAGAAGACGTGGCTGAGATCACAGAGAGGGTCAGGAACACACCCCCATATATTACTCCAAAACATACCCTCACATTAAACTTTGGGGTTTGCAAAAAAATCAGATTTGTTTTAAGACTAGAAACTGTATTTGTTGTTACATTCTCTGCTGCAGGAAGCGGAGGTGTGTAACCAGATCATCCTGGTGGAGGACGTGTTGGCTCGGCTATGTCAGAACATCTTCCCTCTGGCTCAGCTGCAGGCCCGGCCGCTCCCGGAGGGAGTCGACCCGCTCCGCCTGGAGATTTATCTGTCCGACCAGGACTTTGAGGTCAGTAAACCCACAAAAAACAGATGCACATGTAATCTTTTAACTCTAAAATTTCCTGTGACCAGACTTTGGTCTTTGGTTACTTTAAAACTCATCATTTCATTAAACTGAAGATGGCTGATCCATACATAAACTATAAAATACCATATCAACATCTCCAAGAGCTATCATGAAGCATACAAGCACATTTGTGTAAAGAAAACAGTTCAACACCTTTGAATAATTTTCGTGTTTGAAATATAAAATGATTTTAGGCAGTTTGTCCTTTTTAACCCGTATGGATCACAGTATAATCCATCTAACCGCATCTAACTTTCACTTCGCAGACTAAGTTGTAGGTGGATTCAGGTAAGAAGACCGGCTCGTGTGATTCTAAAGCACTGGGGACCCGTCTTTTTGTCCAGCATGTCAGCACTGTGTTTCTCCTCTTTATATGGAATTGAAAGAAAAAAAAATCACTGCTGTCTCTTTGAGCATCTGATTGTGGAGGAAGGGGAGCGCTCTGCTGCACAATTACATCTGAAATCATCACCCTGAAAAGATCGCTACTCTGCCAGACGATATTTCAAATCAGCCGCAGGCACAAAAGCATTGCTGCCTCTTTACGTATTAGACAACAGATCTAAAAATAATCCCTGAGCAAATTATTGATCCTGTCAAAAGAGAAGTTACAAATGAATATGATGTATGTGGACTTTAAAGAAATATTTGCACATGCACTACAGTACTGTTGTGTGCTGAAGGACTCATGTGTTGAAAGAGAAGGCTATGTTTCCAAGGAGTTGTGATCAAATGTCCATACTACATTGCTTTGCACTCATAGTGCAGAAACATAAAAACAGTCATCATCCTAAGATGTGCAGCCACACCCACCTCCCTCAGTAAATAGAGCCACCATTTAGGAAGCTCACTTTCCCTATGTTGTATCTCATCTGTAATCCCCCTGTAGTCAGATTTCTGTCAGAGGGTTCAAGAAGTCAGAGGATCCCTCATGATATTCCAGAAATATTGCAGATTTATGTAACAGAAGAAGCAGCAATGACCACAAACAGAAAAAAATTGCCAAACAGGTGTAAAATGACAGAGATGAGTTCAGAAGCAAAATATTGACAAGTAGGATGCAAAGCTAACAGAGACATGTAAAACAACAATGAAGACCCAAAATAGGACAAAAAGTCAGTTACTAAACAAGGTTGTCCATAAGACTTTTATTTATTACCAATGAGAATATAATGTGACGCTTTAGAAAGAGAGAAAACACCCAAAGACACCCAAAAACACCCCACTTATACCCAAACTGGGTATAAATGTAAAATGAAGCAATATCGTATGTTTTCTTTATTCAAATATCAAGTAATTGGCAGCTGTATCCATAATCAGTTTTCAGAGGATTATTTAGCCTGGCTAACGCAAATTGCTTGCGGGACCAGGCTAAGGATTATTGACACTTCATTGGAATCTGCTTCCGAAAAAAGAACGTCACTATGAATTTAATACTTTGTACAAAACCTGTAATGGAACAAATTAAATGTAGATATTATTAGCATGTTATACTAATATTTCATAGACTGAGTGATATATGGCTTCATTTGTAAACAAGAATGGAAAAAAAATTAAATTGACATACCAGGTTTATTTGTGCAGCTGCAGCTCATGTACCTGACCTCTTCACACTCCAGCATCACTTTCCTGCTGCTGCAGCTCTTTTTCCCACACAAGCACTTCTTCCACCTGAGACCCTTTCCCTCTCAGAATAATAAAACGCACTTCGGTGATTCACTTTTATTTACACTGCTGCCTGTCTCACTGTCTGTGGAGCACGAAAACATGGAGACATGAAAACGGTCTCACAGGATGGGACTGGTTTGCTGATGTGGTGCTCTTCCCTGCACTTTTCTAAAGTCGCTCCGTAATCCAGTTTTACACCAATAAGCATGATATTACAGAAACAACTAACTTTCTAAAATATTTGTTTGATACCAAAAAATTTTGATATTTGGTTGTGAACAATGATGAGTCGTGAAGTTCCTGCTGCCCATTTGTCCACACAAATACTCTGTCCGCCAATCACACGGCTTCAACAGAGTAAGGACGATGTGAAGAGAAGTTTGTCCATGTCAGAAAAACTGAAAGTTAGCAGATCTGTGGACAGGAATTTCTGACCAGAATATGTGGATTAGGTTTAATCAGCTCTTATTTCTGCAGCATGTGGCTTTGATGCTTGTTTATCCATTTATTTAACATCAAATAACCTGGCCTTCCAGTTTCAGAGCAGGAAGTGTCAAGCATAAATGTGTGAAATAAATGGAGGCATCACATAAACATGAAGCAGAGTCTCTATAAATTGTTTCCAGTATTTTGATGTTCTTGTCTGAGGATTCATCTAGTATGAGCTTCTTACAAATTACTTTTTACCGACTTTATTCAACATGTTACAGTCATTGGACCGTCACCATCCACAGTCATTGCAACTCTGAATATGCCTGTCTAACTCTGAAGAAAGAAAAATCCCAACTTCTTACCATGAAATTCTATTTTCTTGTGGGTTATTTAGTCTTTAGTTTGGCTGGACAAGACCACCGTCTCCTTCTGAAGCATTATTTAGATCTTTGTGTCACTCGATGTGTCTCCCTTTTATCTGCAGAAAGCTTTGGAAATGAAGAGAGAGGACTACGAACGTCTGCCAGGATGGAAGCAAGTGAACCTAAAGAAGGCCAAAGGACTGTTTTAAACAAGTTTTTTTTAACTAAAGATGGCACGCGAAGCGGTCAAAGAGTGGACAGTGGAGATGAGGATGAAGGGAAAGTTTCGGAGCGACTCGCTTATAGTCATGTTTTACTTCTCAACTGTGTCAGTACTTAATTAAATTAAATCCAAGCTGTGTGTCAGCAGGTCAAAGCACCTGGCTTTGGTTCATACATGCAGTTTGTGTGTCTTTGAAATCCTCCTCCAAGCACTGAAGTCACCTCTCGTGGACTCGTGGAAAAATCCCACTTGGACGCTTGTTGTCAGAGTGCCATGTTGTAGCTGTGTGTACGTGTGTGACTGTATATAATTGTGGGTGTAAGTTTTGTGTAAATGTGCGTGTAGTTGCGTTTGTGACTTTGTAAAAAAACAAATCCTGTCGCGTCAGGTTTCATGAGGAAAGTTGGAAGCTGCGAGGTTTCACACGCGACTCGCAGGTTTGACTTAACGGAGAGGAGAGGCAGCAGCTTGATGAATCTGGATGTATAGTGCCTTGCTTTTTGTGTACAGTTTATATACAGAAATTCTAGTCTGCATTTTTAAAGACTTTCTTTGTGATATAAGACATAGTAAATTAAATCACATTAATGCTCAACTCAGACAAAGAGTCATTTTGTGTCCTTTGCTGTGTGTGATGCAGGGAAGTATGGATGATGAGCACACAGACCACTGATTATGTTATTTAAATTACTCTGCAACCATCTTCAACCATCCCTCCTTCACTTATATTTATATTTCAAGTAGCCAAGCTTTTCTGTGATCTGTTTAAGTGTCTTGTGTAATAGTTTTTCGGGGGTTTTTGAAGGTCTTTTAAAGATTTTCTGTTGATATTGGCAGATTTTTGACAAAAATATATATTTTCAATTCTGTCCTTGTATCAGATTATTTCAAAATGAATATATTTTTCTAATCATCCAATTTAACACTGACCTCTGATTCACTAAATAACCCACCCACATAAAAAACCTACAGAACTTAAGAAAAGAACTTGTCTCTAAGCATAAGTCAGCTTTGAATATAACCTACATTAGGTTAGAATTTTATCGCAGTCACACAATTTTCCCCCCATTTTAAAAGACTTGATATAATTTGCACCAGCAAGGTGCCAGCTGAAAACCGGCAACCGGTCTTATGGTAAGAAAATTGGGTAAAAAGATAAGTAGGATCATTGTGACTGAGAATGTAATATACATAAAAGAATGGAAACCATTCCTCGAGACTGTAAGAGATATAATAGACAATATTATCATCTTCAAACTGTATTTTCACAGTGATACCCAGGGACACAAAAAATATTCATTTACACATAAAAAGCATTGGTGATGCTATTATGAGACGCTCATAAGACTAAGGATAAAAACTCCAGGTAGACGGGGTCACATTCTCAAACCTGTCATCAATATGAGTGAAGCAGGAAATGTCAGCATGAAACATTAAGATTATCAAAACAGCAGATTAAAGCAAATACTGGCAAATGGTAGACTTCTATTTATTTCATCAGCACCTAGAGTGGGAATAAATGCCATATGGTCATGGATTAAATGACAAAATGCCGTAGCCTGCTGGTTACACAGGTGGACTTGGGTCTAGAGGACCTGGGTTCAGGTTTCTGGCATAGCCAGGGAGGTGAACC
Organism: Craterocephalus amniculus; assembly: GCA_036024015.1. Classification (NCBI taxonomy): domain Eukaryota; kingdom Metazoa; phylum Chordata; class Actinopteri; order Atheriniformes; family Atherinidae; genus Craterocephalus; species Craterocephalus amniculus. The sequence continues at coordinate 859 of JAVQJG010056157.1, read as the reverse complement.
ACTGTGGGCCCCTGAGAAAAGTATGCCTCCCAATGTGCTTATCAGGAATGTGAACGAGTATAGAATCACTATATATGTATCACTATGGTTGCTGTATGAATTTATGGGTGAATGAACATGTAGTCTCAAAGTGCTTTGTGTGGTCACATGACTAGAAAAGTGCTATACTAGTATTGTCCATTCGCTCTACTGTATTTACCAAAAATGTATGTTTAAATATGTGAGCAAGTCATTTTCTACAAGCTTCTGTTAAGCACTATGGCCACTAGGTGGAGACAAAAATCATAAAACATGACTGAGGCTTCTTTGCTAATTATTTAATCCATCGACATGAGTTTCCTGAAAGAAGCAGGCATCACATCAAACATGACGGTGCTAGAAACAACCTTTGAGATTTTGATAATTTTGTCAACACTTTGTCATGCTACAATTACATAAATCAGACTAAACAGGTGAGTATAAATTAGATAATATCAGAATTGAATCGTTTGAAGTATTTAAATTGTTCATATGTAAATATGGAGTATAACCAGTGCTAAGTAACATCACGTTTTGACTAAGCATTAGAAACAATTAAAAATAATGCAATATGGCATAAGTTGATGTAAACATACAAACGTTTATACATGTAGATGATTCAATACTCAAACACTGATGTTTCTATGGTTTTATTTAAGCTTTAGCGTATGAATTCCCTGTTGATGTGAAAAATGGATTTTGGTTTACAAATCTGGAATTTTTTTGCCCATCAGCGGGGGCAGAGCTTGGAGTCTGTTCCAGCGCCCCTTGTTGGACATAACGTACTGCACAGAACTGCATTCGCTGACACAACAAATACAGTAAGCAGAAAAGCGTACAA
>JAVQJG010056154.1:0-11382 GCA_036024015.1 Craterocephalus amniculus | reverse complement strand
AGTGTCCGAATTCTCCGTTCATCATCCCTGATGTAGTGCACTACATAGTGCACTATATCTTATACACTATGTAGGGAATAGGGAGTGAGTGAACGAGTGGACGATTTCGAACACAGCTCAGGAGATCTTTAAGTTCAGGAAGTAGTGGAGCTGTGCATGAAGCCCCTAGGAATGAACTTTTCCTGCAGGACACAATGTCATTTGTTTGGTTTGAAATTTGCTGGTTTGAATCAGTAATGAGGAAATTAATAAGAACTATAAGAATTAAAGAATATTCATAACCAAAGCAAGAGTGGCAGGAAAAGGGTCAGTCGCAGCATGTTTGTGTAAATCACATCCACATACAGGTTTGTTATTCGGGACAGCTGTTTAGCCCCCATCCATCCTTTCTGCTATTCTTTCATCACATAAACGTAAAATTGTCTTTGTTGTCAAATTTCTATTTCTTCTGAAGCTGTAATACAGAACTTACTGTAAATACAGATGTTACGTACACAAACATCCCCTACAAGCAATGCTGATGCAAGGTGAAATCTGAAATCTTTTCATTAAAGAAAGCAAACAAGCAGAGAACGGGCACATGCATATATACACTTTACACACAATATAAACAACAAGTCTTTAATTAATATGCACAAGAATTTAATTAACTGCTATTGATAAGCTTTGCCTGTCTTAAGGACGTTTGTTTGTCAGTATGGATATATGTGAGCGTGTGTGTGCGCGCCTGTGTATCTTAAGGACATGCTGCTGTGCAATCATTGTACACTTATCTTCTTGATTTGTGGAGCGCACATAAACATTTGTAGAGTGTAAGCTATAAACAGAATGTGTTGATGGATTAGAAGGGAGTTTTTTTTAATCATTTTAATTAAGCGTAACTGCTGTTTGTTGAATATGTGTTATTCATAAAGTTCACAAGGATGAAAAAGCAGATTGACAACTAATTAAAGGAAATGAAAAGTGTTTTTTGATAAGAATCTGTCAAGGAGGAGATTATCTGCGTGTGTGAAAATACACTTGAAGCGGACTCACTTGTGTGATCAAAACAACTTTAAAAAGATCAGATCAGAATTCTACATACTTCCATGTTTAGTGCAGGTAAAACGAACGGTAGCATGCAGAAAGATATCTGAAACAACTGGATGAAACATCATTATACCTTGAAATTAACATTCTGTAGCAACAGTGAAGGAGGTTGAGGGAAAGATTTATTTGCGACACATCCGATCATCTTCAGGTGGTTTGTGTTCTGTTTACCTGACATTGGAGAGTCTCTAATCTAAAAAGGAAATTTCTGTGTATGTTTGGCAGTGTGTGTGTGTGCTAGAAAGTGATTGTCTGAATCTTCTGTGGCTGGCAAAGAGACTTCTTAGAACCGTAATTACAGACCATCAACTGGAAGAAAAACAATCCTAGAGCCTGTGCATACACACACACACACACACACACACACACACACACACACACACGCACACACACACACACACACACACACACACACATACAGAAGCTCCTGCCAAAAACTGCACCCAAGACTCCCTTCCTTGGTGCACCTGAGGAGAAAATAACTGTCACCACACACACATATGCACATCCTTGCACCTGAGTACACTCATGCGCCAGCAAGAAGGCCACAACACCGTCTGTTCCTGCAACACGCACACACTCATGGAGTTTCACCTGTCACTACTGAGGTTGTCCTCTTACTTTTCTTCTCCAGTTCTGGGTTTCGTAATGTCTGTGTGAATGAATCGGTAACAAACATCTTCGATTTGATGTCCCTGTTCGATGCTTTCTAAGGAGATAATGACAACTTATTGGGTCTTTGAAAATGATTGGACATGTTAAACTTTCCTTCAATCTGTTTGTCAACATGACAAATAGTAATTGTATTTTGTATGTTAAAAATCAAATAATTATAGTTAGAATTTAGTTATTGACTATATTTAGTTATTGACTATAATCTGCAATATAGTTCTAGTTCCATGGTGAAATAGAGAGATGCAGCAAACTGATGATACCAATGTAACAATTTACAACAAACATCTGATATCTGATGTTGCTAGTGCTAGTATTTTTTAACCTTTTCATGCATAGTGGACACCTATCTGACAGCTGTTTTCCAGTATATTCATGGGTGGAGATGGAAAATGTGTAATTTTACCACTTCAGGGGACATCAGTGAGTCATGTGATACAATGTCACTGACTGTAGAATAAATATTTTTATATGTACACATACATAGTTATAATCAAACTTTCTTTTGTGATAAACCGGAAAACAAAACAACACAGTCACATATTCACAGAATATTAAAATGATACAAGTATGAAAAGCATATTTAATTAATGAATTTGGATAAAATATCAAAATTAATTTAAATAAATAAAGAGATTATTAAAAAAATGAAAAAAGCATCACTGTATGTGTCTATGGAAGTAATAGACATTATTACATTAGGCTTTCCAAGCCATCTGAATTTCTTTGTTTTTTTTGTTTGCCAAGTTGATCTCCATGTCTCCTTTTTTAGGCTTTAAAATCCCAATTCAGAATATGTATATTCAAATGTTGGATGCCTCAAGGACAGAGCTGCAGCACCCTTCATCAAGACTTTTGTAACGGCAAGTTCTGTCTAATCAGTAAATTAATTTTAGATTAATTCATTGATAAACAAAACCAGATGTTCTTGGTCATGAACTCACGGCCCCCATGTATCAGTCTTCAAAAGCACTACTTGGTAGAGTTACGTCCAACCAATCATCATTTCTTTCAAGTGTAAAGCTGAACGACTGAACTTTGTTACATCTCCACACTTTCACATCACATAATGAAGGTTAATTTGGTATCCATCTTGCACCCTGTCTCTTTTCTGAGGTCTCTCCGCCCAGTAAAAGTCCCTTTGATGTTGACTTGTGTTCATCTTTTGTTTTTTCATTTCATCTTTCTTTTCCCCACTTTGTCCAATAATGTTCTCTTGCATTTCTTTGCTTAAATAGCCATAGTGCACTTTTGAAATGTGTTGAAACCCATTTGTTTAGCATCTAATGCTGCACCATAAAGCAAATTGCTGCTACCACAATGATACAGGTAGGAAAAAAATGCTCTCAAATGCAGTTTCTCAGCCTTGGGGCAATGTAAAATCAAAACAAGTTGGAAGCACTGAGTTTTATTGTCAAAATCTGGAAGTATTGCTTTAAGAAAACACTTAAATGCCGTTAACTATTTTGTCTTAAGATTATAATGAGATGCATTCCTCTTGTGACACCTTTAGTAAGCAGTACTGTGTATGCAATCTGACCATATGAACTGGAGTACTTCTGCAAAATCAAAAGGTGAAGGATCAGATGAATAACTAAGGGTAGATAAATAAAATAAAACAGGGGTATAATTTTTTCTAATTGATATTTCTCTACATATTTCATATGTAATAATACTCAGATTAAATACCTGTGTTCATGGATGATTCATTTCTTGATTTAAGGTAACCATTAATCATCCAATGAAGAAAACTCTTAAAAACATGTCTGATGGTGCACAGTAAAAACAGCCAGTGGCTTGGTGTGATTAAACACACATTACTATTATTAAGTGATGTGTAAGTTTGTGAAACGGTTGCATATGCAAGTTAACTGTCTCAAGAAGTAAGATGTGTAATCTGGCGCATATTTAGCAGGTTGCCACCGTACCCAGGTGGTCCACACATGCTCTTACACAAACTCTCACACACACAAACGCATTTAACACCTTGTAAAAAGGCCTGATGACCCAGAAGAAATCAGAGACAGATTGAAGATAGCAGGAGAGAAGCAGGAGGAGGAGTTGACATGAGGAGGGAGGAAGACACACCTGTTATTAGCTTTTCTCCAGACGGCTGATCAGATGGAAGCTGGGGTGGATGGATCTGAGGAAGGCTGATAGGAAGTATGAGGGGCAACACAGAAGGAGATCCTTGGAGAGAAAGGAAGAGATTGTCCGTCATTAATAATGGATGACAGATCCTTAGAGACTGTGTTCAGACATTAATAATTGATCAGACTCAGCTGGAAGGGATAAGGGAACACCTCAGCACAACTTACCTGAAGAAAGAAAAATGGCAAGAAAATATTTGTCAGATGCGTGATTGCTAAACAAGAACTTTAGTTAGTGGGAAAGATTTCCAAAAACCTGGTTTCTAATTAATATAATTTTTTATGTATTTATTTATTAATAACGAACCCTAAGTGTTTCCATGCCACTTCGACATCATGTTGATGAGGATTAAGTTGATGCAAACATAGAAAACATTAAATCTAAAGGGCTGGTAGTCATTTCTGTCCGATGCATGAAATGATAATCATTCTGAATCCCTTACTGAGTCGGATTGTAAATGAGGTGTTTTCAAAGACGTGTGATTACGCTGCAACCAACAAGGTAAAACTAAATTACAGAAAAACGTTCGCTGGAAAAGGCCAGAGGTGCACTTATGTTCCCGGTGAGAGCAGTTCTGACAGATTAAAAATCAGACAAACCGAAAAACTCAAACATTTTGCATGAAGGGAGCTTTTGCACAAATGCAAAGACATATTCGTGCATGCAAACACACACATAAACACACAAAAAGTCCACCTAGATTGAGATAACTGGGGGTTTGGATGCTACCGACACACACACATCCTGTATGGCGCTGTCCTGTTCTCTCTCTTCCTGTGTTGCATCTCATCTTCATTTCACACACTCTCTCATCGCAGTTACACCAAACACAGACACACACGCAAAGGAGTGGCTGACTTAAACTAAACGGACAGCCTGTCGGCGAATCGCTGCCATTTAAGCAACAAAGACCTCAGCATGTTGCCCCTTCATCCCTCTCTCTCTTTTCCTCTGCCTAGTTTTCCTTCTCTCTCTCTTTCTGGTCAGTGTAAGTGTGTAATTGTTGTCCACATGTCCAGACGCACACACAAACATGTGTTTTCAACATCCACACATCCGTACATGGCTGAAACACACACACTGTTATGGGTGTATAATTACAGCGAGCGAAGCAGCGCTGAGCAATAATTACAGAGGCTGGTTGTTGTTGTTGTTGTTTTTTCCAACAAATAAACCGGTACACAAACAAAATGGAGATGTGAGCGGCGGGTCAAGCCATCTCTGGGATGACTCTAACACAGCTACATCTTTATCTGAATGGGATCATTTTCTCCCGAGTCTCCGGAGACCTTCGAGTCATTCCTCTGCATGGCTTTTTAGAACATGGCTGCACTTGTTTGAGCTCTTGCAGCTAAAGAGGCACTAGAGAGAAAATACAACCGAGTTTAGATGGTAAATTATTGCCATTTTTCATTTCTAGAAATAAAACATGTGTATGCTCTCACAGCTTATTCATAAACCTTAAAACAACTTGCACAACTATTCAGCGGCAAACAAGGTGTGTTCAGAGGCTGGAAGCTGAACTTTGAACTTTTTATAGGAAATCTGCATCAGGATTGTTTCCATTAACTTGTTTGGATTGAATAAATCAGTCTGTATGGTGTCAGTGTGAGCTGTCAGGTACAAGCAGCACACACCAGAATAATGACGAGAGGTCTTCAGAATTCTTTTCAACTTGGCTCGTTGTATCAAACTGATCTCATGCGAGGAAGTACAAAAAGCCAGGGTGGGCAAAAGCTTTTCATAACCAGCTTCCATTTCTAGGCGAGGCACGTTTATTTGTATAGCTCATTTTATGTAGAAGACCATTCAAGGTACTTTTCATAAAACATTAAAAGCATGGGGCAGAGAAAGCATTAAAAGTATATTAAAACAAACTTTAACATTTAAAAAAGATTTATAAACATTTTTTAATTTCTTTACATACAGTCACAGACTTTTTTTTTGCTTCAAGGTAACGTGAATATTCAAAGTCACACAAAGTCCACATTCAATGTTCTGCTGAAAATGCTTGACACTGTTGATTTGATCACAAACAAGAACAAGGATAAGGGGTTCTGTTTTTTGGAACATTCTCTATAATAGATGGCTGTGATTAAAATATTTAAGTTTAACAGGTATACCTAATTAGTTGCCCATTGGTGAATGTATACATATTTGTTGTATCTAGGTTTTTTTGGAACTTTGCAATTCTAATCAAATGGCGCTTTTTAAGTGTTGTTAAAACTGAGCATCAACACAATTATGCGTTCCAACATGTCTCCTCATATCATGATTTTTACTGGTTGTAGAATCATAAATGGTAATGTCACAAAAGCAAAGATAAAGTCACAAAGCACTCCAGTATCTAAACCATCTACTCTGCTGTTCACTTTCTTTTTAACCGTTTGTTCTTTGCTTTTTCCATTTACTTCCTTCACAGTCTCAAAAGTTCTTCAATCCCCATATAAGCATAGCCACACACACAAACACACCGCGCCCAGGCAGTCACCTGCACTCAAGGTAAATGGAGTGTGAGGTTTTGCTGGTGCTGTGATTACGGGGTACGGCTCAGGAGGAAATAAGTGTTTAGTTTGTTTATATGCTATCAGACAGCAGGTGGCGGAGTCAGCACACCACCTCTCAACCTGCAACAGGGAGAGAGGTGCGCCGAGGTCCAGACGGAGAGGGAGGGTGGGTTTGGGGTGTTATTGTAAAACTTAAGTCTAAACATTAACCAGAGTAGCTGCTATGTGAGAGGAAATATGAGCATCACAGTAGCAATACAGACAAATTAGTGTCTGTTTTTCCTGGCAATGATGACTGCAAGTGTGTGTGTTTAATCCGTGCATGTGTGCAAAGTTGTAGGTTGTGAGGTTTATCACACTGTGTCAGAGTAAAAAGAGGAAAACAGATAGGGAGGAGGCTCTCTTGCATGTAGACAAAAAGGAGAGATGAAAAATGGCTGATAAACGAGTGCAGCATGGGTTGACTTTGTTCTACCGGAGGGCCGGGTTCAGCGGGGGATGAAGAGCTCACTCTGACTGGGAATCACAGCTTGGCACCGGCCTCTGCCTTTCATTCGTCCGGTCTTTCTTCTTGTTCCGAACTCCGTTTTTTTAGTTTTTGGTCACTTCACCAGCCTTTTTCCGGTATTCATTTCTACCTCATTTACCCTGCGTTGTCACTTTTTTCTATCAAAAATCCATCCGTCCTCTTCCCCTGACTCGTTTCAACTTCTGCCATACGTTTCCATCTACACATATGTCCTGCTTGTCCACCCTCAAATCAAATATCAATCCAACACTTTCCCCCCCTGTTCTTATATTAAAAGTGTATATTCCACAAAAACACCTCATGGCCGTCCATTTTTTCCTTCTCTAGAATTCCACCCTGCTCATCCCCCAGTCGGTCTCCATCTCCTGCTGAAACTGGCAGGAATTCCAAAAATCCTTACTGCATCAGGTCTCATATGGCTTTTTCAATTTACCTTTTTATACCTTATTCAGGTATTCAGCTATTCAGAATACTGCTGCTGATACACAATAACTCAGAATCCTGTTGAAAGTATCCATTCCAGGGGTAAAAGGCAAATCAGGCCATTGATATTACAATTGATATATCAGTGATCATAGATTGTAAAATATTAATGGACAGAGACTCCGTCATGTGACCTGTAGGTTTCTGAACAGCTTAAAAGAGGCTTGTTGTACAGTTTCCACCTTTGTCATCTTGGCAGTGCCACAGTCTTGTCACAAAACATTTCAGTGTTCTGTGATTCAAATTTTGTACTTCTTCCTGAGAAATAAAAGAAACAACCTAGAGTAAATATGCAAATAAAATATCTGGCGCTTTAAGAAGAAAGATTTACGATCCAAAACTTTCTGACATTTCATTTTGTTACCTTTAATGGTTTAAAGTGGACCGAAATGACTAAAATCAAGCAAATGATCTGCTCACGTTTGCATTTGCAAACTGTAAACCCTTGTTTATTATATCTATGCACATTTCAAGCTTTTTGTGTCAAATTACAATACCGAGGGGACATAGTTAAAATAGTAAATACAGTGTTACTCTTCTAAAGTAGATGGCTGCAAACAGCACAACAATCAGTTGTAGTGATGCACTTGGTGTGCCATTTCTGTTCTGTTAATTCTGTTTCCCCTCTGTTCTATAGTTGAGCAGTCTGAATTCAGACAGGCACAGAACGTTTTGTTAGAGCATCAATCCATTCAGAGTATGAACCCTTAATAATATAAACTTTGATCTATCAAAAGTGTTTGTTCCAAACTCAGTCTAAATTCTAAATGATGTCTCTTTTGTAAATGTAATGTCTCCATTTTAAAAATGGTTTTTACCTCAGTTGGTTTATAAAACTGACAAAATACAGGTTGAATAAACAAAGCAACTTCAATGAAGTAACTTTCTTTACATTAGGGCTGCTATTAAAGGAACTAAAAGCGAAATTTTTCGCCGTTAGGTGGGGTACCACGGAGCTGTCTCAAACCAAAACAAAGCCTCTCTACCTCTCCCCCAACCGAAAAACCACGCCATCTTTTTTTTAAAAAAAAGGAAAAACTCCTCGTCGCCTAACACAGTTTTACTTTATTAATTAATTTTAAACAGAGAGCATGTTTAAAATTATGTAGGCCTAAAAATAGTTATATATTTTCTAAAACTAATGCAAATATGACTAGTTCATGATGGGGTGTGCTTGCAACATGAGCTCAGCTAAGAACCGCAGCTTATTCTAATTATTCATCGTTATGATCTAAAACATAAAAATTTTAAAGCAAGCCATTTTTATTTTGATGCAGCTTCTTAGAGCAGCAGCAGCCTGTCTGCAGCGGCAGGTAGCAGCGAGTGGCTACCGTCTGTGGAAGAGGAAAAAAAAGACGTGGACGAGGTGGAATCCGCTCCGTGAGTCACGTACCAGAAGAAGAGCAAACTGGAGTCCTTTTCGGTCTCGCCGCTCTCTCCACCTTGAGAATGCCAGACCAATATTAATCCGCTTCTCGTCCCTTTCCTTGAAAAAGAACGTTGTTTCTTGGAGGTAATATTGGCTCCTCTTCGTCTTCGGTCGGATGCTTCCCACTTCTACCGCCATGAGTCTCTGCCATCTTGAGTGCTGGTGCTGCGCCGTAACTCCGCCCTGTGGCGGCTCTTTATAAAGACGGGGGCACGTGTTCGTACATGGACGTACATGCACGCGCGGCCGGGCCGGCTAGTAAACACAGAGCTGGAGATCAACACACAGAGGCGCTGTGTGATGTCGCGCTATACTCCAGATGTAAATAAACACCCGGTTCTTCACAAAAAGATTTTTTAATTCCTTCAGTGTGAAAACAATGAATTTCGCTTTTAGCTCCTTTAAAATGTGTACTGTATTTAAGTTTACATCATGAAAACCAAAACCTGGTTTTATTCTGTAGGGGCCATTCAGAGTTACTTTTGACCTACATATTCGGATTGTTCAAAGATAGTTAATGGATACAAATTTTAGGATCAGTATTGGGGGTTTTCATCATAAATAAGTAATACTATGTTTTTTACATCTCAAAACACATTTTAGGGTGGACTACTCCTTTAACACTGACCAGAACACTAACCCAGAGTCAGAACTAAACATGGAGAGGCAGCGTACAGTTTTTATGCTCCTCACATGTAGAACAAATTCGCAGAAAGCTGCAGGTCTGCTGGATCCCAGCAGTGTTACATCAAAGTTAAAAAAAATTTATCAGCTGCCTTTTATGATAACCTAGTTCTTTTCCTCTGAGGGTTTTATTTATTTATTCATTCATTTTCTTTTGTGATTTTACTTCTGTTTTTAATTAATCTTGATGCTTTCTACACCTTGAATTGTTCCGCACATGAAATGTTCTACAAATAAACTTGCCTTGCCTCAGTTAGCGTTTAACGCCAGTAATGCAGTAAACTGCGAGATTAAGATTAAATATGGTTATAGTTGAGATGTGCCTGTTCATAGGGTAACATTTGCATATCCTAATTCAATTTTACAGGTACAAATGCAGGAGGATGGTGAAAATATTGTTTTTTATTCCTAATTTTGCAGATGAGTTGTTACTGACCAAGCCCTGCAGGCCTTCTGTGCCCTCTACACAGCGCACAGCTGTAGGTTTTGTGTTCAGGGTGCCGGGTCGGATTTTGCGGTTGTCCTCGAGGATGCGCATTATTATTATTAGGCTAATTATTATTTTATTTTCTGACCTTGCAGTTTGCAGAATTAAACCAGAGGAGTTTTTTTCTGCACCAAGAAGCCCAGTAGAAGAGACACGGCAGCATGACGAGATATCACATGTTGTTAAATCAAAGTTATGAGTATTGAAGATGAAAACTTTCAGATTTTTTCTTTTCTTTTCATTTTATTCATTTCATGTTACTAAATCTAAAGACTGACACTAATATAAGTGAAAATAAAAACCTCCAGCTTCAGTTTCAGTGAGTAATTCACATGAAACTTAAAAACATTTTTTTCTCCAGCACAAAGGTTGAGAATCTACAATTAATTTATTTCTACTGGCCTGTCTTGTGATGTCTTGAGTTGGGACTAAGCATGTGCCAGAATGAAATTATGATTATATGATAACCTTGACCAAAGATATCATGTATTTCATGTGTACCATGTTACTATGACCACACTCTTAACATAGCTTTTTAAATGGGTAAAAAACAGACAGACCTGTAAGGTTAAACTAATAATGGCAAGAACCACTATGGTAACTAATATCTTTCAATTTGATATTAATATGGGGCCCAAAATAAATCTCAGGGGAACCTCTAAAACAAAAAATAACACCTGTGGTCAGTGTGTAACGCAGGGACAGGAAGCTGCTAAAAAGGTCTAGACATAAAAATAAAAGAATCAATAAATTTCTATGAGCCCATGATGTCTTTTTCCACCAATATCTCATAATTGCACTGAAAGACATATGTGGGTAGAAAGTATTACATTATGGCAGAAATAATAAAGCTAGCTCAAAAGCTACTGATTTACCTGGACTGACCAGGGAAACATCCATTTATTCTGGGTTTGGCTATGACAGGAACTATTTTTAAAGGAGACCAACATGTTATCTAGCCATGAAGTCAGCATGCATCCATACAGTCTTACCACTACACACACAACCCAATCATGAAAATGCAGTCTCAGTATTCATTTCTTGACTTTTTCCCCTCCCTGGGCCGCCACCTTAACGTGGTGGAGGGGTTTGCGTGCTCCCTGCTTTGGCAAGGCGGCCCGAAGACCCCTATGACGAGGACGACAAATGGACCAACGTGTCCCTTGCCCGGACACGGGTCACCGGGGCCCCCCCCTGGAGCCAGGCCCGGGGGGTGGGGCACCGATGCGAGTGCCTGGTGGCCGGGCCTTTGCTCATGGGGCCCGGCCGGGCCTAGCCCGAAGAGGCCACATGGGTTCCCCCTCCCGTGGACCCACCACCCACGGGAGGGGCCGTAGGGGTCGGGTGCCGT
>JAVQJG010056152.1:0-12259 GCA_036024015.1 Craterocephalus amniculus | reverse complement strand
CCCCCCCCCCCCCCCCCCCCCCCCCCCCCCCCCCCCCCCCCCCCGGGGGCCCGGGGGGATGCAACACATCTTAACGGAGGGAGATGCATCAAGCGAATTTCAGGGAAAAGCGAGTGTTTGGGGAATGAAGAGGCAGAGTTGGAATGAGACAGAGAGCCGGAGAGGGAAATATGTTTACCAAACACTCTGCAGGGACTGTGTTGGAATTCGGAGGCCTGATTTTTCTGGAATGCTTGTTGTGCTCAGGTCACGCAATGTAAGACGGGGGATTTGCCAGCGTAGGAGGAATACTTGGCTCTGCTGAACTCTCCCCACCGATGACAAGCTGAGGCTAAAAGATGGTTCTGCAGGTGGGGAGGGGGAACTTCTGAGGAAGCGCTAAAGAGTGTCAGCTGACTCAAAGCATATGCACAGGCCCCAGTGCAATTCCACTTCCACCAGTACAAAGCGGATATTTTGTCTGTTGGACTGGAGCAACTGCAGATCATCTGTGCACCTCCACGGTGAAATTTACTCCCATATCCATGTCCTGAATGCTGCTTAGCAGTGTAAAAGATAAAAGAACAAGGGAGCAGCGAAAAGAAGGGGGGAAATGAAAAAGGAGGGTTGGGAAGGAGGGTTAGAAGCACAGCTTTGCCAACACTAACATCAATTATATGACTCATCCCACATCTGCAGGAGCAAATGGCTTGGCGTGTCCACTGAGCTGTATAGCCAATGCACACATAGCTATTTAGACTGGAATATAAATAAATCTAAATTCTTTGCATAACACTTCCCGTATGCTTCATCACTCATGCGTACGCGCAATAAAGCTCCCGCAAACTTCTATTTAAATTTATTGTCTGTTGTAAGTCGTATATATTTCGTGAACTAAACAAAGATGGACTGGTTAAGATAACACACTCAGGGATAAAATCTTAATTGTGCAGCACCACTCATTCCATCCGACGAAGCACAGAGCCTGTATATGTGGCGTGCAAGTAAATGGCACACAGGAGACAGGTCCTTACTAAACTCATCATCTCCAGGAGATTCCTGCGCAGCCCGGATAACAGCCGCAAAGTGATTTTTCTCCCGTGCATCTCCTCCGAGCTGCAGGCGAAGATGTGAAAAACACCCAAACGGCATGCATATACACAAAGACAGCACTGAAAAGGTCCCTTTTGTCTGCTCAGCACTGATGAAAAGCTACCCACTGCGAACTTCAATCACGTTGGAAAATGAGTTGGAGACACGCTGCAACCTCGACAGTGTCATTAAGCCTGTCAGTCAGTCCCGCGGAGAGTGGGGAAGGGGAAACTGACAACGGCCTTCTCCGGTGCGTTGTGTAGGCCTGAACTACACCCGGAGGAGCCCAGAGCCCCTCCTGTGCAGGATCTCCGTCTGACACTGGCATAATGAAGCTATATGATTACGGATGCTGCTTTGTATGGCCATAAACTCGCAAATGCCAAATATCCGGACAAAGGAATCATACATATTCTAATGGTGTTCAGGGTAGAGGGAATGATAACGAACATTAACACATGAGAAACGATAGCTGAAATCCCATCATATATGTTCCCACGCATTAAAAACCCACGCTGTGCACCCCACGTACACACGCCAAGACGGATACACACACACAATTTATAGAGCAGGATAAGCCTCAGCGTGCTGGCAGAAGCTGGTGTGTGATTGGCCTCTGTGGAGCTACTGCTTCTCTCATCATTAACTCTTCAGAGGATCACACCACTCTAATCACGCTAAGCCTCTCTGAATGGCGATGAAGTCAAGAACGTGCCCGTGCACTTATTCGCAGATGCCCAACTCTTTACGCACACACACACACACACACACACAAGCAAGCGCAGATCGGGGCAAACACTCTTTTCATCCTCACAATCATAAACACACACAAACAGCTGTGTGCAGCCTGTAAAAGCAAGTCTGATACCAAGCACAATATGAACCAATTACGGCTAATTTGTGGGAAATTTATGCATGTAGCAGTCACCTCTGAATTCAAGCATGACGACGGCGCGTTTTCTTCAGTGTGCAGCACACAAGGTGCACAACCTGATTTTAAGATTAATTTAAATGCATCAACATTGTTATTTCACAGTCCAGCTGCAAAAATACTCATTTATCTGACACACTATTTTTAATACTTTGTACTAAAGAAAACAAGCTTTACATGCAGCAGTAAGCTTCATTTTTAATCCATTGCTTTCATTGTTGAACTGTCCATATATATGTGGGTCTCACTTAATAAGTACATATTAATAGAATGCTGTGTTTGTTTGCAGAGGGGGACCTACCATCCTGCCTGATAAAAAAAAACAACTTAAATCAGTATTTGCAGATTTTTGCAAACATATTTTTAGTACTTATTTTTACCTTATATTAATAACATAACATTTATTATGATGTATATTCTATTTAAATCAATATTCTTTAGAGACTTTGTAGTCCCACCTTGATGGGCTGTTCCAGGTAATTACCTGCAGCGGGAGGGTATAAAAGCACTTTGTTGCTCTTAGGAATGTAATGGGGTCAGTGTGTCCGAACTGTTCATACATTTTGCCAGTCATGCATAGAGATATACACAAGTCTCCTGACTGTTCATGAAAATGTGGTGTAACTGATGACCAAACTGACACTGGGTATTTCTCTATGACAATGTCGGAGGTGGGTCATTTGTGTAGGCTGAGAGAGAGGTGCTATACACTACTCATGGCTGGAAAACACACAAACTAACCAACAAACAAATATTAAACGCCAAAGTAATCATCCATCCATCCATTTTCTGAACCGCTTAATCCAAGTGGGTCGCGGGTGTGCTGGAGCCTATCCCAGCTATCAACGGGCGAGAGGCGGGGTACACCCTGGACAGGTCACTGTCCAAAGACATGCATGTTAGGTTAACTGGGCACTCTAAATTCTCCCTAGGAGTGAGTGTGTGTGTGAATAGTTGACTGCCAAAGTAATCAAACTGGGGAAAATTAACCAGATTTTTAGTGCATCCGGATTCATTAACATAGTCATTTAATAGCACCAGTTTCCATTAAATGTGTTTGTGTGTATATGGTGCCCCATAAGAAAAGATTCAACAAGAGATGGCCACACATTGCCGCAAGCAAAAGCCAGCGGCTGTAAATAAACCTGCTGACAGCACCTGCAAAAGCAACTAACTTCAAAATGAGAGAGGCTGCAATGAAGTGAACCAGTGCAATGTTTACCTCTGGGCCTTCTACTAAATATTTTACAAGCTTGATTTCACTCGGTCCCTCTCTATGTTTAAGACAGCACATTCAGGTTTTTTTTTTCTGCTGAGGCTGATGTGTCTTGACTGTTATTTAGAGACCGTACTGTGTGTGCTGCAAGGTCAAGTACGAGCAGAACCCGTAGGCCTCCGTCCCCTCCAAAGATGGAGTACTTTCATTTCACTCACTTGGGGCCTCGTATTTTCTCTCCATTTTATTGCTTTCTCTTAGGGCTTTGCACAAAGACACATTCCACCGCTTCATACAGAGACAGGGCTGCCGTCCAAGAATGGCTGGGGAAGGTCTGGACAGTGTGCCACAAGGACAAGAATGCTGACACTGCTGCAACTCTGGACAAAAGCTGAAGATGAGAGCGGAGGAAGACAAAGTAAGAAAGAGCAAATCTCAGTGTTAGGAAGTAAAAGTTGAAGCAAACTAAGCTATAATTCCCATTTTTGGCAGGGTTTAAGGGAGTCTTACGAAAAATACCATTTCCTCACTCTGCAAAAATGCATTCTCCGACATCCTAGTGTGTGTTGCAGCTGTGCGTAACGCAAACATCAAACGATTGGAGCTGCGCTGACCTCTCCCCCACGGGAGACCCCTTGTTCCCTTGTAATACAGAAACCATTCACCAAACACACATGGAACATGTCCAAAACTCCACCGCACCATCTGAGTTTCACCTTATCTTTAAGGACAAGCTCATCTCGACTTTACAGATGGTGGAGTGGTGAGGGGCTTATCTGGTTCCCTTCTTCGGCTTCATTCTTTAAAGATCTGAGGAAGGCAGAGCTCAGGAGGGAGGGGACATCCTTTCTAAATGCAACCTGTTTCAGGGACAGCTGAAAGAGGAAAATGAAAAAAATAAACCCATTTTGCACTGAGGGAATGTACCAGCGCTCAGAAAACAGCCGTCCATACACACGTTCACTTATATATCATCTCTGGAAGGATAATAGCATTAAACACTCAACTCTGGAATTATTTATGGCTTACTTTTGCAGAATTTTAAATGGATTTATGAGCTTACAGTCCCCACCTAGATACAGTGAAACCTTGTGCTCTTTTTCTTCCACAACACGCTGTTTTCCAGATTAATGTGGAGGAAATGTCTCAAAATATTAAGTTCACTTTAATTGGCAACATATTCAAATCAATGCATTACAGATAGAGGTCATGTCTCATTTACATATTAAACACAATCTGAACTGAATTTATACTGTAACTCTATTATTCATAGCATTTGATGAAACTTGCAGTACAAGAAATTAAAAAATGCCCTAACTCTGGAGTGAAGAACACATCTTGCTTTCTGTTCTATGCTTTTTCCGGATCCCATTCATCTTTTCGGATGTGAGGGGCTTTACTAGGCTACTGACAGCTCTGACTGGACTGATTACATGCAAGCATTTTAAATGAATCAATAATAATTTCCTGAGTTGTACAAAGCAATCGAGGCCTGTAATTGTTCCGCTAAGTTCGGCGCGGCCACAGCCCGCAGGAGTCTGTTGGTCCACATCACCGGCTGATCCTAACCTCTGATCTCAACCTATAATCATCAATTAACATGCGGTCCTCTATGCATAGCGCTATCAGCTCAGAATGCAAACTAAACAGGTTGACAACAAACAGTTTGCAACAACCCCAAAATCCTAACGTAAGAGGACATCTCTTAAATGCAAATGTACACAAATGTGTCGATGCAAGCTACTATGCTGGATGAGGGCAGCTGTGTCGGGACTTGATTTGGATTGGTAGCCTTTCCCCTGTCAAAACAATGTCTTTTTACCACCGAGCCGCTGACACGATTCATGAGCCAGTGGGCTTGATGTGGTGTTGGGGCGCGGGCCAGATAAAATCCCTTCAGCCCTTTAATGTAGGTTTCTGTGCTGCTTACTGTAGCTAAGGAGCCATTTCACACCACTGTGGTGTAGTAAAATAACTCAACCCACCTCCTCCTGAGGCTTCGTCACTGTAGACTTTATTACACACTCCGCATAATTTTACACACACATCTTCAAGGAACACAAACATTGCCCCCCCCACCCCTCAAGTGGACCTCCCTTTCTCCTTCTGCTTCCACCTTTTTGAAGTACCTCTCTTTCCTCTGCTCCTTCTCCTTCATTAAAATGGACTTCCTAAAGCCTCCATTCATCTTGCTGACAGCTCCACTATCGATTGGGCTAGAGGAAAGGGATGCAGCTCCAGAGCTTTAAATGGCTCTCTGGCTGTACTGGATGAAGGGCTGGGCTGAACTAAGGCCAGAGAGTAGGAGGAGCAGGGGACCCAAACGCTTTTTTTTGGTCACCAGTGAATAATGCTGAGATTGCCCCGCTGGCAGAATTGACATGAAAATGACTAACAATCTCTGTAATAAGGATTATGCTGATGTGATCAGATAATGAATTAATCACACAGACTTAAACAACACGTTATCCAGCCTCTGTGGACCACTTGCAAGCTCTCCAGCAAGCACGCTCTGCAAAAGGGAGCACTCAAAATGCTTGCAAGTGGAGGTGTGAGCGTGCATTTCGCTTCATGGGCATGCTATCCCCTTTAAATGTAGCTCCTTCAATCTCGTACCTGTTAGCTAAATATGACGGGCTGGCACACTACGTCTTTAACCTCAGTGCCGTTTGACATCAAATCCTCCTGCCAAGATTAATGATCCAACATTTGAATTTCATATTGATTCAAATTTCTATGATGCGCTCCGTGCCCTGTGGTGCAGTGGCAACCTGGAGGAACACCTCTCCTCCCCTTCGATAAACAGTATCTAAATATGAGTCGGCTGTCATCTATAATCATATAGTGCATCATAACAGAGCAAAGTGAAGGAGCCTCGTGTGACTAGTCACAGCTTATTTGTTATCTAATCTGTCCCGTTGCATTGACATTGATTGAAGCAGCAAGAGATTAAAAAGATAGACCAGGTGTAATATTCAAGACAAATTATGTAAGAATACAACAAGGTGCTAGTGTGTTTAGATTAAGCTCTTGTTAAAGCGGCATCAGCAGCAGCGCTTGCCATGCTCCTGTATTGATACTTAAATAAGTAAATCAAGGAATCCATACATGATTCAGCTGTGTTGAGTCATTTTATAAAGCCAAGGGTCATGATGGTAAATAATATTTTAATGGTGGGTTGTGTGTGTTTTTTTTTGTTGTTTTTTTTTAAAAAGCATCTTTCCAAGAAAATGTGGTAGCAAGGTCTGTTAGGTTCTGTAAAATGGAGAAGGAATGAATGTAGTCTAAGATGGAGAGGAGAAAAAAATTAGAAGAATGAGGAAAGGAGGTGCGGGGAGAGGGGTGAAAACAGAGGCGAAGGAAAGGAAGGAAGTGGAGGTGATGTCGAAGGGTGGAGGGAAGGAGAACTAGAGCATGGGACACGGAGGAAGGAGGGCGGGAGGAGGCGGCGGCAGAGAGCAGTAGTCGATATAACGGCAGTCATTCATCTCTCTGACAGCCTTCCAAATGCTCCGCTGGGGGAGACACAAAGCTGCGTCACCTCCAATGCAGCAAAATACACACACACACACACACACACACACAAGTCTGCATACGTACACATAACACAGGAAATGTATGCGTATTAAGCATGTGGCTGCACACACTACAAACGCACACATGTCAACAGTAGCGAGAAAAATAAATAAAAATCAATACGGACAAAAAAAACATGGAAAATTTTCTTCCCACAAGCTTGCACACACAGATGTTCTGAGACAAGCATGTGCATGAACACGAAATGACACCATCACATGATCACGGAATGCGGGAACACAGATGTGTGCTCTCATTAAGACACAAACACAAGAAAAACACACGTACACACAATCCTTGTTCTCCAGTTCTGGTCACGGCCCATTGGCTGGAGCCTGCCGTCCATCTGTCATGATTCATGGCTAAGCGAGCCGCTATAAAGCAGTTTTAAACCAGCGGGCCGGAGAGAGCCTGTGTATCATTAAGGCACAGCGGGCTGGACATGCTGTTGGAGCTGCTGCACTACGGCCGGCTCTGTGCTTCAGTCTGGCACCACGGGAGGCGAGGAGGCAGGTACCGACTGCTCAAAATGGGTTTGTTAGAAAAGTAATACAAACAGCTGAGTGTGCTCACAAACTAGCTTGGCTTTTGAAGTGTGCACGGAGAGCAAGATAAGTGTTGCTTTTGATTAAGTCAGACACCTATCTCTTCCTGGCCCCGGCCGACATGTCAGCTAAATTAGCCCCTCTAATCATCCTCAAATCCTCCTTCCTAATCAGCAAAGCAGAGGAAGCTATAAAGAAAAAAAAAAGACAAGGGTGCCAAGAAACTTCCTCACCTCCACCCCCCCCCGCCATTCTCTATTAACATGGCCCCCTGAAACCCAGCGGAGGCACACGTCCATGCACTAATGACTCCTTAATGATCCCCTCCCCTGCTAGAGTGCTGACAAATACTGACAAACCCTGACCCTGACAAGAGGAACACACACACTTAGCCCTCAGCCTCACCCCTTATTCAGAGGCTCATCTCTCAGGCTTCAGCCTCATTACACCGGCAAGGGTCCGGCAGGATCCACACGGCCCCAAACAAGCAGTAGGATGACGAAACAGTCGGCTACTTTCAGAGTCATGGGCGACATTTGAGTAAATTCCTTCCAGTGAAGAGTGAAAAGGAGAGAAACTCCAGTTATACAAAAGCAGAGAAACTGGTGCTGGCAGATGGAGACAAAATGCAGATCGTAAGGGGAAAAAAAAACAAAAAACTTTTTACTTTTCCCTCATTGTGATTTCCATTTCAACCTGGAGTCGGTGGAGTCAATGGAGAGTCTTTTTAACATCACACAAGACATAATTACAGAGCATACCCCTGCCAACCCGCCTCAGTTTCTCCTAAATACTCACACCCCAAATTAGGGGTTACCTCCTTCTATTTAAACCTACTATTTAAGAGAAAAACGTCACAGACAAGCAGAGAAGAGCAGAAAGTGAGCACAGAGAGGAAAGACTTAGTTAAACAGCTTTGTTTCACAATTACAGAGGAGGCCTTTCGTAAATACGGTCACTGGCGGGCCTTGGAGGAAGCCAGGTGTGGAAACAAAGCTAGAAAGACGAGCATGCAGGTCTCCGTTTCACATATGACAGCTCAAAGTCTATAAAGAGCATTTCTAAAAGTCGGCTAAAGAAAAACAGCAACTTCACGCTCATCCATGACCTCACTGGTTTGGACCGCAGCTCCAGGCCCCAGTCGTGGATGACAGAGCGCTTGCTCTTTTAGCTTTTCCGCAGTTTGGCCTTCCTCACTGTTTGGTTTTCTTTCCATTTTTTTTCCTCCTCAGTTCTTCGTGTTTAAGTGTCCTGACTAGATTCAGAACGGCACAATAGAGTCCCAGAGTACACTGGTCAGCTTCAGAGAAGGGATTGTGTGCCTGATGTCTTTGCTGCTTTCATGAAGAGCAGCATCAGAGATGTTTCATGTTATTCCAAGATAAAAAGAGATCATCTATACAGAATCTCACTGATAACAAAAGAACTGTTGTGCCTTTTGATAAATGAAGAACATTCATCTGCCTCCTTTTTGGTCCAGCTCTGCTTCATCACAGACAGGGTCTGTACAGTTTAAACCTGTGGCTTTTGTGGTAAATCAAAGTTTTGAGTTACACCCAATGAGGTAAAAGAGACACTAAGTATGAAATGGACCAATTTCCTTTTTTTCCCCTTAAATTTGTATAATCATCATGACCTCCTTGACCTGCCTTACTTCTCTTTTTTGCTGCCACCAACCTCTCAGATGCAAGCAATCAGCTCAACGAGTGCAATCTTATTACAGTCCGCATGCATAACAGCTTCCATGTTACAGTAAACTGAATTTAGTTTCATGAGTCAATATTGGGACATTTTTTTTAGGACGGATAGGATCAGCTACACATGCAAACCCTTGTACCATCTGCCATCATCTTCCTGACATTTACCTTCATGATCATAACACTAGGATCACGTCCCTACATGCTCCACCAGCATCACATCAAGCATTTCAATGAAAAATCTTATTAAAGCCTTTGGGAAGTTAAATAACTTGCAAATGACTCTAATTAAAGTTTCAATCCACAAATGGTTCAAATTCCTAAGAAATTTCACAAAGAGCTGGAAATCAATGCCACGTCTCTCTTTGTAAGTGTCTCTCTGTCCTCTCAGCGTTTGCAGACTGAAAGCTGCACAATGGAAATCCAGTCAGAAACAACATCCTGTCCCCGGGCCCCTTGGAAGTGACCTCAGCTTCAGAAAGGCCAGATAAAAAAAGTCCACATCAGAAACAAAAACATGGGGCCGGCCGTAATGAGCTGCACGCCGGGCTGCAGTGTGTTCTGAGGGAGACCAGGTGGTGTGACACACATATGACTCTGATTAGGGGGCCTTCGGATGAACGAGGAGAGAGAGGGGGGAGTGGGGTGGGCTGTGTGGAGCCAATCACATCATTCTGTATATGATGCAACCATTAGTGGCCTTAAAACACTTCAGCTGTCATGGGTAGTTCATTTTGTCATTTAAGGATCAGGCTTTCGGAAGTTTTACTATTGTTTCCTTTTAAGAAACCAGATGTTAGCACATGAGCCTTAGTGGCTGATACTCGGACATGATACGAGCAGAAAAGCACACGCAGGTGTTTCCATTGATTGTACTGGTAAGCATTTCTAAAAACACACAGATGCATACACCTCTGAACATTGAAATAAATATTTGGCCTGCTAATGGCTGCTCAAGTCCGCTGGGAGAGGAATAACTCACACCAGACATAAAGCACCTTCCATATGTCTTCTCACACATCGGTAATACTAACCTCATTAAACAATGAGGAGTCTTAATCATACTTCTGCTCTGTGGGAGTGAGAGATATCAAGGGCACCTCTGGCCTCATTCTTTAACAGTTTGCTTCATCCCGGTGCTTTGTGCTGCATTCGACTGGACTGTTTAAATCTCTCCTGATATCAGGGAACACAAACAAGCAGGCCTGCCAGCCTGGCAGGGAGGATAAAGGATGGAGGGGAAGCGGAGGCCATTTTTCTCCTCGTGTGACGGGGATTGTGTTGGAACAAGCACCTGTCGCCCTACAACAATGACCACAGAGGTCGGGCAAGAGACAGAGAGGGAAGTGGAAGACAGAGGAGAGGAAGAGGGCACCAAACGCTGGAAAAGGGGATCAGACTTGCCAACTCATTTTCCTCACTCCAAACAGCCCGTTTTTTGAGAAACTACATTGCAAAACCGCATATTGGCTGTATTAATGGTTTGTAGTGATAATAAGGCCACCCAGCTATCATGTCTACTTCTGCCTCCTTTCCTTCCTCGGCCTTTACCTCTCTGCACCAAAATGACACCCAATTTTTTGAAATAGGCAACGAGCAGCAATTTCTCTGTGTCCTTCAGACTGCTCCTTCAGATAACCTCTAAACAGGCGAAGCAGAGGAATTCCCGAGCACAGCACAATTCCACACCAACCACATGATAAGAGACTCAGAGCGAGAGGGAGAAAATAAAAAAGAAGAAACCTTTGCTACCTCAATTCATTCCTCTGTGCGGTGACAGCTGGCTCGCTCTTCCTATCTGAAGACTGCTGCAAAGCGTCTTACCTCTCTGTCCTTTAACTTCATGGCCAGAACCAGCTGGTTGCGGTGGTTGGTCAGTGCTTCCCGGTAGTTCCCCTTGGAGAAGAATGCCGAGCCCAAATTCCCATGAGCGCGGCATTCCCCTGTTTGGTCACCTGAAGGGGAGGAACCAAAAGCAATGAGAACAGAGAGGAAAAAAGAAAAAAAAAAAAAAAAAACATCATCAAGATATTTACAAGACAATCTGGAGGATTACAGTATAAACATCTGCTAAATCACATCTTCCCACTGCCGCTGTGGAACAGCGATGTGATGAAGCGCATCCATGCCGCTGACATACTGCTGAGCCCTTAAAAGGGAAAGTGGCACTTCCAAGTTCTCCACAGCAGAGCAGCTTTCCTGACAGCTGGTGGTGTTGATCTCAATGCTCCCGAGGGTGAGAGGGGAGAGCCTTATTATTTCTGCCTGACAGAAAGGCCTCACAGAAAGGGCCACAGCAAAGCACCAGCCTCTGCGCTCCACCTGAGAACCACGGCTCCTTATCTCCAGCTGCTCTGCCCAGTCATGTGTCAAATGTGTGGGGCTAAGGAGA
Organism: Craterocephalus amniculus; assembly: GCA_036024015.1. Lineage (NCBI taxonomy): Eukaryota > Metazoa > Chordata > Actinopteri > Atheriniformes > Atherinidae > Craterocephalus > Craterocephalus amniculus. The sequence goes on along the minus strand of JAVQJG010056152.1, from coordinate 831 downwards.
CTGGAGCCGGCCCTCTCGCTTTTACTTTTTTACTTCTTATCTTTTCACTCTAAGTTGCTGTCTTTCATTTAAGTTGTTCTCGCTGTGCTATTCTAGGAGCCGATTATATTTTACCTGGTATAATTACAGATGATGTAATCCGTCCGATGGTTGCTAGATGACAAACACAACATCCTAACAGACTAATGTGATCTCTGGAGATCTCTGCTTTGCTTCCAACATTCCAGCAGAGAAAAATTTGATTTTAAGTTTTAATCCATCTAATTATTAAAAATGCATGTAGCTCCTCAGCCCTGCATCCTTCAGATGATCAGACCATGATCTGGCTTTCTCACCTCCTCCCAATAACAAGCCCTGGATTGCCAGGGACCTCAAAAAAGCTGCCAAACTTAAAAGAGAAATCCTTCAGGGAGGGAGACAGGATGTTGTTGAAGACGAAACAAGAACAGCGTTAATCAAAGATTAAGGAGCGCAAGAAGGAGTAGAGGATAAAAGTTCGAAAGCTCCAGCAGAAAAACATCAGAGATCAGGAGTTAAAAAAAAGATCTGCAGCTTCAAGGTAAAGGAGGTTCAGTCTGGTGGAAGTCCGGACAGAGCGAACGAGCAGGTTTATTTCAGAATAACTTTCATTATTATCCTTCCACAGCTTTCCTTTCACACCTCCACTCTGTCACCCTGCAGCTCAGTCATGGACCTTTCTCTAATCAGCGCACACTGGCCACGGTTACATGGTGTTTTTTAATTCCGAATTAATAATTCCGAATTAATTAATTCGGAATTAAAATCTTCTCCCTCGGGTTTACATGGAAATATTAATTCCGAACGAGGGTT
>JAVQJG010056150.1:0-40687 GCA_036024015.1 Craterocephalus amniculus | reverse complement strand
CCCCCACACCCACTGCTTCTATTTCTTTGATTCTGAAAATAGCAAAATGAATGCGTATTTTGATCCGGAGACTGAGACCCTGAGACCGGCACTTGAATGAATGAATTCCTTGGCATGCTAAGGGTGGAGACAAGACAAATGAATTGGAAAAAAAGAGGCACAACATTTCTCATTACTAAATTGGGTCTGCAGAGGACAGAGTGTTCATGACGAATTTCTTTCATTTATGATGAAAGAAGAAATAATCTTTCATGGCTGGTTCCTTTATAGATGCCATTTATAAATTTGAATGTCACCATAAAGCAGGGCGAAGGGAGGGTGGGAGCCCAATCTGCTCTATTGTATATTACGATTAATCGAGAAAGCTGAGACTGAACGAGTTCCTTCAACTTTATGTAATTAGCAACTGTCCCTATAATAAGAGCAGAAGTTATAATGACAACTGAGGGTTTTTTTAAGCAAAATTACAGAATTTCTTAAAGTGATGTTGCACCTGATTGTTGTTTTCAATATTTGGTGTTTTTGACAAAGAATAATTTTCATTAGAGATGGGGTAATAAGGTAAAGTATACTTGCAATGAAATAAATGAATCATCTGGCGCTTATTTTACTGCACAAAAATGGAGAGGACATAAGTGTCCTGAGAAACAAAAACAAGTCTCTGCCTACAATTCTTCATGACCAAATATGAAGCTCACAGATGTAGTAAAATAGTTAGAGCGTTAACGCAATTAGCTTAGCTTTCATAGTTTCTAATTCAGGATTCTCTGATGGTCTCTAGGGCAAAGCACTTGTGGTGGCCAAAACTTATGAGTCCATAAAAGCTTCTAAGTCAAAATGTCAAGAATTTGACCAATCAGTAGCGTATTTAAAGAAGAGGAGGAAAGGGTTCATAAACAAAGACGGCTAAAAAGGAAGGAAAAAAAGGCCAATCATGGCATGATGGAAAAATGTATTGCATGTGCACAGCAGGTCAGAGAGGGCGCGAGAATACTGGTTCATACATTAGGGAAGTTGGCCTAATTTGGGAAGATTACCCTAAAGCAAGAACATTGCTGGAATATCTGACTTTGAGGATGTTGGCTGGTTCGTTTTTTGGCAAAACAGCAGATGTGACCAATTCCATAAATGCCAATGATAGCAAAGTGATGTTATCGTATTTCAACTGCTGCTTTTCAGTTGACTGATATATCGACTGCCTTATTTATGGAAAAATATGTAGTATTAGAAAGACTTTAATAAACATTGATGTTTGTGTCATGGAGAATAAAGTAAACAATTTACAAGTACACAACTAAGGGGTTTGCAATCTTGAAACTTGAAAAGGGTTGTAGGGTTTGCATAAAGCGATGCTACAAATACTAAATGGAAGCACCTAAAACCCAACACACACACACACACACGTATATAAGCGAATAATGAAAACTGACTATGTGCTTTATAATCCAGTGAAGTAGAAAAATGGTAAGTTCAATAAGCACTCCATGTTTTCACGTATATCAACTGTGTGGGTTGGACATAAAAAACTAACCAGCGAAAATGAAGCAAGTTACTTTAATAACTTAGGATACAAAATATGTACAACAACAGTATAATGTTGTTGAAGCATTAGCAGCACAAGTCATGCAAAGTCATGTGACCCACCTCATCATCCTGTAATTCATGAATGAGACAAAACCAAAATGTACATTTATAACAACTATTTCTATGTATAATGGGTTTCAGACAAGCAATTATCTCAAGATTACATACTTCACCCAATGAAGCAGAGGTGGAGGTCTTCCTTGTGTGTCGAGCATCTTCAAACGATGATTGGTCTGCTGGAAGACGGGCTCTTCGTCCAGACTTGACAATCTGAGAAAAGCGATTTTAGAGAATCTATTTTTAGATTTTTCTAAATTATATTTTTTAAATTATTTGTTGCTTACATGCTTCTAATGAGACAGCCATTTTCACTCAAAACCACCATTGGCCCACTTAAAAGAGCAGAACATATTTGAAAACATTATGTATAGCCTGCTCATTTTGTGTTTGTTCAACTGCACAATTCACTCAAGTTTGAGAATGTGTATTGTGCTGTTAAAAGAACTGAAACTAAAGGTAAAGGAACAACAAAGAAAAGGCTTGTGTCTATAAGATGTTAACTATTCTAAAAGATAGCACATGTTGACATAGTTACTCCATAAGAAAATTAAGAAGAATAAGTGTATTTCACCAAAAAGATAATTTGATTAAACAGTCCGATACATATTACATAATCTTTTTGCACAAGGAAGGAGTCAGAAAAAAAATAGAATTCACCAAATTAACACAATTCTGCAGTGGGAATCTGTGTTGCACTCATAAATCCAATAGCTTATCTAATCAGATGTAAAAAGGTAAGTGTCTTCTTGAAACCCCTGAAGGACTGAAAATGCAGTCAGTTTCTATTTAGTCTCTTAACAAGCATCACAACTCCTGGGGGTACATATGGGCTTGCAGTACTTTTAGTCTTGTGAAGTCATTTTGTGCCATTTTTCTGCATATTTGCTGTATTCTCTAGGCAATGTTTCAATCCTCATTGTTAGAAACCCTTACAAAGCACTGCAAAATGATGTTTCCACCAATGAAGAAAAGTTGGACATATGTAGAATAATTGCTAAGTATTCTTATTTTTAAAAAAACCATCTTATTTAATTAATATTTCCTTCACAGAATTAACACAACAAGCACAGAGAATTGGAATTATCTCTCTTCTGAAACAAGGGTAAAAACTGTTTTCCTTCAAGACCTGCCTTGGATGAAAATTAATTGGATGAAGTGTGGCCTAAACATTAGCTTTTTATTTTTGATTAAGGATATATGATTTTTTATTATTATAGCACTTTATTCACTCTGGGACCTGGTTTAAACAGTTAACATTTCCATGCTCCCAAAATGCCGGCATCTGAGCAAAACATCCAAATAGAAATAAAAAACTTATGCATGTGCAACCCAACAAATGTCAAAACCTCACTGACTTTCTGTGCTCTTTGGGGACCCACTTGGGGGTTCAGGGAGCCACCTTTAACCAAGTTTAACACAGTCTGACTATCAACATACATTTCTATGTAAAGCATTTGGCTCAGCGTGTGTGTATAATGTGTTAATTCAACACTGGGTTTTTGTTTAAAAACTCGGTAAAACATCAACAAATCACACAAGATACATGTTAGGAAATTAGCCTAGCATCGCTAAAAGCTAAGCTAATCAACTGGACAGTCAGAGACAAACTTATCTGCGGACGTAACTCAAACATGACCAAAAATCATCTACATTTGTTGGTCGATGGTGGGCTGAACAGCTATGTCCAAAACTGGCTGGCTAAATCTAAGTTTGACAATAATTTGAAGGCTAACTACCACTAGCTTTGCTGGGCCGTGACAGTGCAAGCTCAACTCATCTCATAACGCTAGAAATATTTCTACTTGTTTTCTTACTGCCTTGTGCACAGTTTTAACAAGTAACTTGCCTTTTTTGCCTCCACTCCATCTTCGAGCTGGAAGTTTTCGTCCATTTCTCTCCTCATTGCTACTCCTCTGTCTGCTTCTTCCGGAATAACAAGCGTTACACAGCAACGCTCTCCATGGTAACACCAATCAGGACGAGAGGGCATGTCCCGGTCAGAACAGCAAGTCCCGTCTTTTACCGCTAGATGTCAGTGTCGCTTGTGTTTTCAGACCCACAGTGTGGCATTAAACAGTAGCAGTGTGCGGAGGATCAAAGCAACAGGCTGGGCTCCCCGGTGTACCGTCAAAACCCCGTTTGTTAACTGTATTCCTGTGTCTGCTTTCTATGTTTCTAAACTTAAAATTATTCAGCATGTTTTGGATATTGCTTTAAAAAAACATAGGCTACCACAGCCATGCGCTTGTGGTAGAACCTCTATTCTCTGTAGTGAAACGTTAGCAGTATTATGAGCATTTCACAACAAGAGGAAGGAGAAAAAAAGATTTGTCAACATTAACAACATTGTCTTTATCAGCACAATTCACAACAGGACAGAGAGCTCACCGTCCCAGCTCGGGGAATAAAGTTGCCGCCCCTCTTTCAGAAACGTCACAGCTCGTGGGTATAAATTAAGAGTGAGCGTAGAGAGCTCTTGAGTGTGTTTCAGGCAAGACGACAAGAGGGACTGAAGCGCACAGACTATAAAAGCACAAGTGGATGGAAAGAGCCCTGTGGACTGGAGAAAATGAACCGCGGCGTAGAGATCGGCCCCATCTGAAAAGCAAAAAGGGAGAAATGCATGAATAAGATAAGGAGTAATGAGGAGTGTAATTAAGAGTTTTGATGAAGAGTTGAGATTATTTTCCAAAATGACACGGATTTGCGCCTGTGCAAATGCGCGTTTTGCAGAGATGACATAGCACTTGAGAAAATGGGATTCCTCCAGGAACAGAACTTAGGCCTACTCACGACCTGAATGAAAAGATAAAAAAAGGGATTTTTTAAAATTAATATCGGAATTAGATTTTCGTCTTCTTTTACTTGACCAGCATCGGTTGTGAGTGATCGCAGAGTGAAAAATGAATCTGGGCAAAGCACTTCTGTTTTTCCTCCTCTCAAACTGTGTGACAGTGACTTTTTCTCTGTCCACTTGCACCACTGTGGACATCGAACACATAAGGAAAAAGCGAGTGGAAGCGGTTCGGGGACAGATTCTTAGTAAACTCCGAATGACTAGTCCGCCTCAGACAACAGGTCCAAGCCAAGTACCATCTGACATATTAGCCTTTTATAACAGCACCAAGAAACTCATTGAGGAGTTGGGAAGAACCCGGCAGCAGAGTTGCGGACAGGATAACACAGAGACTGAGTACTACGCCAAAGAGATTCACAAGATCGATATGATCACTGGTCAATCTGAAAACAGTGAGTATTTTATTTATTATTGTAGTTTGTTTTCAAAGCCGCCATATTCTGATGATGCAGGTAATAAAAAAGCAGTAGCACAATGGACTATTGATTCTGTTTGTGCCATTCAGCATAGAGGCCAAACATAAACCCAAATATCGGATTCTTTTAAATGTATGCAAAGAAAACAGAAGCTTATATGATCATTGGTTATATCAGCATGAAAGGAAGAAACCAAGTTCACTGTCTGTGCGGCTTTTACGCACAGACGCGCCAGCGAGCACCGAAGTGTCGCGCGCAGGAGAGGGCAAAGTAAACAGTCTAATTGGAATGAGCGCCATTCCACATACATACCTCACCGTAAAGCCATGGGAACTCCAGTCTAAGTCTGACACATTCCTAAGCAAGGAAAATTCTCAGGCTGTTGAGTTTAGTATTTATTGCCAACTCTAATACCTCATTTCTATTTTCTGGCCGCGTGTCCCCCCCAGTATTTTTCATCCACTGTTGTTCACCTCTGTTTCCCCCAACTCCTTCGAGTAGCTGTTATTATCTAACTCCCTTGTTCATCCATATTGGTATTTCCTGTATATGGCCCATTGATTGTTCCATAAATCAGGAGCAGAAGCTCACTGATCGCAGATTCTCCAGAGAGAGGCCGTTTTTAAAGTGGGGCAGTTGGATCTTTGCCTGCTCACGGTAAGAGGTCGGCGGGTATGTGGCCTTTACCATTTTGAAATCAACAGGTGTTTATGCTGTGCTGTGACACAGAGCAGAGCTTCAGTAAGCCCCTGAATCAAATCCATTTCACGGGTCCCGCAAAGTGCTTCTGACATTCAAAAATACACAGCTCGGGGTTTATCCGCTGGTCAGAGGTAGCAGGAGCTCCCAAAACAAACAAGGTCTAAGGAGTGGGATCAGTGATGGCCAGGTGCCCAGGACACATCATACTGTAAGTCATACTGTAGGTGATAATAGAAGGCATGAATCTGACTTACTACTGGCAGCGCCGTCTATCCGGTGGTTTATAATCTGAGGAAGATATTACACAGATTAAAAGGGTGCCAAAAATACATTAATTAAAATCACTCTTTCCGTTTCCATTATGTAATTTCAAGGAGAGGTGGGGATGTTGCAGTGCTATGTAGGAACATAATGTCTGTCACCTTGATAATTTTGCAGTGTAGTTCATTTTCATTTCTTCTGGATATAATGAGTTTTACATGCACTGCTTTTGGAAGGTGGGAGTGTTTGGGAATGTGGTCAAGTTTTGCTTTTCTTTTCTTTTCTTTTTTTTTTTCAAGCACAGTTAAGAAGTTAAACAGAAACCTTTCTCTCATACTTTCATGCACCACTTGCTCCAGACTACCTCGTTCAACACGACTGTGAATGGAAATCAATGCATTTGCCATTTATGAGTCGGTGAAGCAGTTTTTGGAGATGGCAGGAGTTTAGAGCTGCTGTCAGAAGACCCGGTGTGTGAAATGAGACAGCCATCTTTCAGCTGACGGTTGACCTGCGGCAGGATGCTGATTTGACCCTGCTTTCCAAATTGAATCATGCCGTTTCAGTGAAATTTTAAGCCAATCATTGACTCACTGTTGGGTCAGTAAAAAATGAGGACCACGCTGAGGACAGCAGGGTATCTGATATATGGGATAGTAGAAAGATGATGTCATCTGAACAAACAGAGACAGAGGTCTTTGGCCTGCTCCCAGAGAAACAGCATCTATCCAGCGAGCTCCCACACACTCACCATTTTTGCTTCCTCATATTTAATCAAGTGGGAAAAAGTTGTTTTTCCTCATAAAGCAGCTCCGCCGCATTATCTCATATGCAGCCCCTCAGTTTCCACAGGCGGAACGAAGAAAAAAACATCCTTTTTCATAATACAAAGGCTGGATTTCTGTACATTAAAACCTGGATTTCTTCGCGACCTCACCACTGGAGCATTATACAAACAAATCCAAATTCCAGATGCTGAAATTTAAGCGGACAGAAGAGCTTAAGCTAGAACACTAATACATTTCCAAAGAAATTGCTGCTATGCTTTATGAGATCGAGACACCACAGCAGCTGGCTAGCACCTGCCGACTTATGCTTCCTATTTCCTTTGTTTACCTCCCGAAAGCTCTGGAGAGACTGACATCACTCAAGTATCTTCCGGGCAAAAGGTCAGAGAGAGGTGATTCCTGGGAGCGTTTATCAAGGAGCTTCTGTATCATGGGTGGATGCAGCTGAGCGTGTGTCAGGCTGCGAGGTGTGTCCCATAGCGTCTGGGCGAGGCACTCAGGGTGAAGCTTTGCAGAGGCACTATTCAAATATCTGATCACAATCAGCTTGTCTGTTTATAACAGCAAGCCTGATTTATAACTAAATGCATCATCACTCAAACTGACTGAGGAATACAGTGAAAAAAGAAAAATTCAATTTGGCATCTCTTTTTGAATGGTCAATTATAATTTGCATTTATAAGAATTTGGTCAAATAAAATCCTGAATAAACAAATTGGCCAATTAGTTTGCAATCCGAGAGCAGTTAATCAGGTAAATAATGAGGGATAACAGTAGGTTTAACCTGTTTACTTACACAGTGTTTAAAATATAGAGCGCTCACACTGGCTTCCATTTCTGAGTGGATTTACCAGAAGAAATTAGACCCACAAGAAGCTTATTGATATAAATCTGTGCGGCCTCAGTTTCCAGCCTCGGCTCGTGTCAGCATCCGGACGGCCAGTCGGAGGAGCAATAATCTAAAAATGGACAGGGTCCAAAAATTAGTGAAAGTATCTCATTTTAATTATACAAGCAATCCCCCCTCGACTCACCAACATGGAACAAATTACCTACGAGACCCTTGGCAAAAATAAGTCGTAAAGTAAAATCCACCTAAAACCATTGCAATGGGAAAAATGAGGTCATCCAAAAGGAAACCAAAGACTTGATTAGAATTTCAAATCTCCCCTCGAACTGGGGCTTTCCACCTTCTCTGGGGGAGGCAGAAGAGGAGGAATGGGGGAGACAGAGCAGGGACTGAGGGGAGGAAAAGGCTACTGAGGTTCTCCTTTTAGATCGGGTGGAAACACTGGACAGATATCTGGCTGGGGATGAACACTGAAAAGGTCACCTATAAATAGGGAAAGTTGAAAAAAAAACTGTGTGGAAACACCAGATAATGACTGGGAGGACACTGAAATAGCATTATGGGTCAAATGAAGTACAGATACTTGGAGATGTGCAGGTTCCTTTCGCATGACACGGAAACAACTTCGGAGTTTCCATTTGTCCCGAAGTTGCTCGAGGTGCAAATCGGCTAAAAGGTGCAATGCGCCTTTCCACCACCAGCACCCGAGGCTTCGCAATAAAGCGTAAGCTTGAGGTAATAAATTAACGAAGGCTTGGCTGTAAATGACTCTTTCCACTTGCCCCATAAAAAGTTTGCTATGCGCGTGTTTTGCTCAGCGCTGCAAGTGCTTTGCCTGTTAGAATAATAAACTGCTTCGTGTTATGATGATATAAAAGGGAAAAGCTTCAGTTTAGCAGGAAGCTATTCAGATAGAATCACAGTGGCATTTTTTTAACCATCATATACGCTTGCATCATATTAAGGTGTGCTGCAGATTTTTGCTTGTCAAGCAGACTTTCAGTGGCATTACTGTGATGGATTCGCCCTCTTGAATGGTTGCGCAGGTATTTTCTGCTCCAGCATGTGAGCCCGCATGTTCCTGGCTTCACTGCTGAGCTCCTGGGACACTACGCTTCTATCTGAGCCCTTGGAGCACCTGTTGGTCTCAAGCGCTGATGGGAAAAAGAGGAGCGTGCTGCTGTCCCGCTGTGGCCTGCTCTGCTACCACATGGGCCATTTGGTTTTCATTTCATGACTTCAACTTGTTGCTAACTCGTACCACTCAAAGCATAAACAGACGGTGGGTTATAATGACTCCCAGGGACGGAGTAGAAACAGTTAAAAAATACAGCACTTTCATTTTTCTGCAAAGATTTTAGGCTATTATAACATACTAATACTGAGATAACAGCTCTTGTGTATTTACAATGCTAAGAGTTCCAGTCTGATCTTCACTGAAGCAGGTGAAAACATTTTTAAAGGCCCTGATGAGTCATTGTTTTGTTTGTTTGTTTGTTTTACCTGCAGACGAACTCAGTTACTGCACTAAGAGTCACACCTCCATGGTATTCCGCTTCAACGTGTCGTCAGTGGAGAAGAACGCCACCAACTTGTTCCGGGCTGAGTTTCGAGTCCTGCGGATCCCCAACTCCAGCGCCAAGAGAAACGAGCAGAGGATTGAGCTCTACCAGGTGTGTGTGAACTGACCGATCCTTTCCACTGTTAGCCGAGCGCGCGGGGGAGGGGGTTATGCGCTCCGCTTCCCTCCGAAGGCCTGCGTAGGTCAGCGAGAAAGATGAAAACATTTATATTAGGGTGTCCGAGTCTCTCTCCTCTTTCCATGTGCTGATCATTATTCCATGTGCTTGAGATCCGATGGATTCTACATCAGGATGGATTTAAGAGCTCGCACAGCCATCTTTGAGAAACCTCACATTACCATCAGGCAGCTCCGTCTCTCAGAGTTGTCCATACATGTTAGCTCCAAAGACTTTTTATATCTCTGTGTTTGTGTGTTTATGATCATTTTTTGAAGTGTGTGAAGGCATACATCTGGTTGATGTCTGTGTGTGGGGTGGCTTGAATGGCTTTTTTTTTATCCCCCTGCTTCCTCATTAATCTCCCGTGAGAGACTCGGAGTAATGATCAGGTTCCAACATTTCCTGCCAGGGAGACAAGCGTCTCCGGACTGTATGCTGCCTCTGAGGCAAGGCTCTGGCCAGACCTGAATGCAGACTGTCAGCTCCTAAAGATTGTTTCCAGGGGCCCTTGAGGAGATAGAGGCAGGGTCACCCACCGGTGGGAGTAAATGGAGCCGTTCACTCACTTTTCAGGCTGGAGCTGATTGGCAGACGGCTGACGCTGGCAGCCCTGCGGCCCCTCGTTCCCACAGGAAGGCAGATTAGATGCTGACAATGTTCAGGAACCTGGTTATCCATTGCGCTGTAGTGGGGCACATACCCACCACCCAAACACACATTTCTCACTCCAGATAAACACCTTTGTCCAGAGAGGTGCTGCGACAGATATGAATGTCTGACACCCATTCTGGTGTTTTCCTCCATTGTCACTTTTGTACAGTTTGGATTAGGGCTGTCCCGATCCGATACCAGTATCGGGTATCGGTGCCGATACCAACAAAGAAACACGGATCGGAAAGTATCAGCCTGCATTGAAATATGCCGATACTGTTGCCGATACCAGGTGATCAACATTTTCTATCCATCCCTTTTACCTCAGGACCCTTTACGAGATCTCCCTAGTACATTTTCTACAGGGTTTACTCAGGTGTTTTTTTCTTAAATCACAAAAGTGAGATGTGCCGTGTTTTACACAAAGTCTTTTACATGAATTCTAAATTTACTCATTGGTTAATAATTAATGACTCAATTTTTCTCACACCTTCTGTTGTGGACTTTATCAGTTACATCTTCACGTTTTGAGGTGAGGTTTGACACAATATTTTGCTCTTAACAAAATGTAAGTATCGTATCGGGTATCGGCCGATACTCAACCCTCTGTATCGGTATCGGTATCAGTATCGGAAGTGAGAAAGTGGTATCGGAACAGCCCTAGTTTGGATCTTTATACAAATGCCCGGACAGAGCTTTTTTTTTTCTTTTTTTTTAAACGGCGTGACACTGAATCCGAGAGACGAAAGTCAAAGTTGGAATGGCTGATGTGAAAGACGGCCAGTTTCTCATTGGCAAGAGGGTAACACGCAGGCATTAACTTGCAAAATGGGGATATCAACACAGGGAGTCACTTTTTCCATGAAGAGTAGACATTTGGCCCAAGGCATCCTGGAGAGTCTGGCTCAGACAGACAGCCTTGGTTCTGTGTGTAAAAGTGTGCGTGCGTGTGCGCGTGTTCGTGTAAAAAATAAAGTTGATCCAGCTGGGTCACATTTTCATCTTTCCTTACAGATTACCCAGAAAGACATCCCCAAAAGCAAACAGCGCTACATTGGGGGGAAGAACGTCTTGACCAAGGGGTCGTCGGAGTGGGTTTCCTTTGATGTGACAGAGACAGTGAAGGAATGGCTGGAGCACCGAGGTGAGTGGGACACCCCAAACTTTCCTTACTTCACACCTTATTACATAGGCTGCCAAACAGGGGGAAAAGAGAAAAAAGGACCAGCTCATTTAAAGATGAAGAGTAATGGCCTTAGGGAAAAAAGTCCCCTCCTTGTGTCCTTATGTGCTTGATTTCCCTTCAGAAAAGAATCTCGGCTTGGAGATCAGCGTCCACTGTCCATGCCACACTTTCAACTCCAATGGTAATATCGATGAGAATTTCAACGAGTTGCTGGATGTCAAGTTCAAAGGTGAGACTACTTTCAATACGTATAGACGCAGCTGTTCTTCTATGCCAACTTCAACCGGAGCTTTTTTATGATATTGCTCTTCAGTTTCATTTGAGAAAAGATACAAACATTTTACATGATTCCTAAGTAGACAGAAAGAACAACAGTAACGGTTAAACATTTTTAACTGCAAATTACACAATTGTAGATGTCAAATGTGTTGTGTGGCGATGCAGATAAATGGGGGAAGAAATAGTCCCAGTGGGGGCTGGTTGGGGCATTCATACTGAGAAAGTATAACTCCCTTTGGTACGGACTTTGCGCTTCTTAACTTTACAGATAGTTTAAGTAGACTAGGAAGGGTTTAAGTCATGGTAAAAATTTTTATATACCTTCTTCAACAAAAGCATTGGAGTCTCATACTTGTTGGGGCCTTGGTGTCGCGTGTCTTCCCGGCCAGACTGTAGTCTCTGAGTATGTGCTTGGTCAGGATTTGTCTGTGCTTTTGATCTCTGAGTTTCGGAGCAAAAGGACACCCTGCCATTTCCTTTCCACCATCAGGATCCAAATGATTCAGTTTGTTTGACTTGTGTTTGATATGTCTAATAACCAAGATAGGCATCTCAGCTATGTTGAAAAATTTGGTTTAATCCAAGTAGTTCCATTGAAGTTGCTCTGATTTTTTATCTGATTGGTATTAGCCTCAAGAATGGTGGGTATTCCAGAGACCACATTAAGTTTGCACTACATGCAGTATTTGAGAAGTTTCCAAAATGATTATGATTTTTTTTTCTTAATGGTCATATAAGTTATACACATTTGACTTTTTTTGTTTGTTTTATGGTTTTCTTAATCAGAAAATGTCAAGGTCCTGATTGTGAGAGACTGTGTAGGGTTTGTTTTATGAGTGTTTCTCAGGGTGAGTGAGCGCTCTCTGAGGATGCCATGCATTCACCTGGTTGAAAAAAGTGACCTTCAGTCAGTCATCTGCAAGTTGTTCATGCAGCATTTCTTTTTTTTGTATAAGATGGGTTCCCTTTTCTTAGAGGAAGGGAGAGACACAGAGCATGAGAATACGATTGATCTGGTATCTCACTTAGCACTGGGGCCCCCAGGCCCCCGTTCCTGGGAACAGTACTGACTGGCCTGGCCACAAGGAATGTGCTGCGACGGCGCTCAGACACTTGGCCCCAAATTAAAGAGGGCTGTACACATCCACCAGCATCTCTCCTGAGATATCAACTGCTTTAGCTATCAGGGAATAGATTGGATGAGCAGACACAGGTCTGGGATGGGGGGTGAGTTTGTAACGGTGAAGAGTGAGCCAGAAATAAGCGAAATTGTGCCTGCAGATTATTCTAATGTAAAGACTTGGATAGTTGGGTTTTGAAGCAAAGCCATTTTTAAAAATCTTCTAACCTTGTCCTGCAGTTACGGACGCAGCCTACGATGAGAAGAAACAAAAGGACCAGCAGAATCCTCACCTCATCCTCATGATGCTCCCTTCCCACAGACTGGATGCCAACTCCTTCTCCCGTAGGCGCAAGCGGGCACTTGACACCAATTATTGCTTTAAGTAAGGGCTGTTTCCTCACTTTGGCATAAATGCTTCGACTATTGTTCATTGTCTTAAACTTTATGAAATAATCTGACTGTAGTCCAATTTTAGAAATTTGAGGAGTGAACCAGCTCCAATGTTCTCTTGTGTCCACTATTACAGATAAAAGTCTATTATGTCAAATAGTTGGCTGGGGGGGGCAAAAATACATTATTAGCTGCCACATCTAGAAAATATGACAGGAAGAAGCACACATGGACATAGAATACATAGAATAAGCTTGTTAATCACCCAGACAAGCATGACAGAAGTATTAGCTGACACAAGTCAGGATCTGCCCCCCTACCAGCAAGCACTGGCTCTTACACACTGTCTCCTCAGCTCTCAGTTTCCCTCATCAGCCTGACAGGCAGTGCCGAAGACACCTGGGCTGACTCCAAGAGGGAAAATAAGGGCACACCTACGAGTGGAATTTCTGAACTTCTCTCATCTTTGACTGAGGCCGTAGGAAGGACATATATAAGTCTTGTGTAGAGATGTTTCAATACTATTTTTTTCCTGCCGATGCCGATTCCGATACTTGGGCATCGGCCGATATCAAGTCCCGATACCACTATATTAGAAAACAAATGTCATATTACACCTGCATGACTGTGATTTGATAAGCATTGTGACAAGTCCTGGCTCAGGTTTAACTCTTTGTAAAACATGAACGAATACAGAAAAACTGAAGCCATTTATCTTCAGATGCAGTCTTGCTGGTGGGAGAGTCCAGTGTGAAATATTGCCACACCGATGACATCATCACTATCGGCTGCACAACTGTTTTAAGAACAATGAAGAAGAACTGTGTCAGAGCTAATAGAGCTAATCAGTAAATAGATACTTATTTTCATAAATTAAGTGGAATCAAATTGGTGCGTGAACTCCAGTACTCGCCGATACCAGAATTTGGGGCAGTATCGGAGTCATTTCTGATACTGATATCGGTATCAGAACAACTGTACTCTTAAGAATCGGTGTTTATCTAAAAATCGAGTGTGATCCCGCCGCACCTCTTTTCTGCAGGAATTATGAGGAGAACTGCTGTGTGAGACAACTATATATTAATTTCCGGAGGGATTTGGGCTGGAGGTGGATCCATCAACCTGAAGGGTACTACGCTAACTTCTGCTCTGGCCCCTGCCCTTACCTTCGCAGCGCAGACACCACCCACAGCTCGGTGAGACAAAGTGCCACGAAACCTCTTAATCCACAACGTGCTTTAAAGCGGACTTGCCAATACTCATTTCCTTTTCTGTCTTCTACCCTCCGTAGATGCTGAGCCTTTACAACACGTTAAATCCTGAAGCATCTGCCTCACCCTGCTGCGTTCCTCAGGACTTAGAGCCCCTCACTATCCTCTACTACGTGGGTCGCTCCCCAAAGGTCGAGCAGCTTTCAAACATGGTCGTCAAGTCTTGCAAGTGCAGCTAAATTTCTGGGCTTCAGGCCCTGATGAGAGACGTGGGATGAGGCGGCTCACAGCACTACTCGTAGGCAGGGGGATTTAAAGTGGGCAGGGTATGAGAAATCATCGGCAGCATTCATCAAGAGTTATCAGACCCCATTTTACCAGCAACGCTCTCAGACCCATCAGACCTCTCATTGACCCGAAGCATCGCCCTTTTCACATCAATATTTCTCATGTTTGTTTCTTTCTTTCAATATTCAAGCATGTTGATTACCGCCATGACGGCCGGTAAATCAAAGCCTGTTTTCACCTAAAGAGGAGAAGAAGAAAAGTTGTATTTCTATGACCAACGCTTTCTCATGGAAATGAAATGATTGCAAAGACCCGCCTGAGAATGCAGATTAAACTCAGCATGTATCAAAAAGAGTAAAATAGAATTAATTGTTTGCTGAGAGCGAATGCTTATTCTTCCCCAACGCACAGGACACATCCAAGTGTCCCAGCTGGAAGCCGATGCTGTGCATGCCACAGATCCCTACACTGTTTAGGACTGAATGCTGTTGAATAAAAAAAAAAAAGATCTTAGGAAGAAGAAAACATGCTGGAAAACAACAGTTATTTCCTCTTAGTATTTCCATGGTTATGTTTACCTCTGTAATGCAACAGGATGGTGATTCCAGGGATTGTTACATTTTAAAGTGAAGCCTTTCTGTTGTATGAGATGATGTATGTCACTAAGTGAACTCAACTAGATCACAAACTGTAAATGTTTTTATTACTCTTGGAAACACTTTTTTTTATTAAAAAAATGGACATTTGGATAGTTTTGTTGAATTTCCATTATTGCTGGACATTTGCTGACAGGTTTTCATTTCAGTGTTGTTCACCACAACTGCTTATGGTCCAAAAAACATTGCCTTTGCTTGCATGTTTACTGTAAAAAATGATGCGCAGATAATATATGGTGGAGTCTTGTGAAAGAGCATGCACTAGATTGAATGGTAATAAACCCACAACATGACATGTATCATATGTTACAAGACTTTAGAAAGATTTTGTCGTGCTTCTTTTAAAATCAAACTTGTGCAAAGTCAGATGATAATCTCCTGTTGATAAAAACCAACCGTGAACCAAGTATTTCAGACAAAGTTATAACTCTACTGATAGAATAGAATAAAATAGTTTGGTCCCTTGTGCTTTAGACGAGCATTTCTGAGCCACAGTTCCTTCCCTCACATACTATAGTCAGTAGGGACGGGCATCATAAACGATGAAAGATTCATTGATCATTAAGATTTTAATTGATTAGGTTATCTTTTAATTGATTCATCGAATTCATCTTTAGACTGGTGCTTAAAATCTTATTTTCCAGTGTAACCATTGAATGAATCCCATTTAACCGCCACAAGAGTCATTCATCACGTAATAAAATCTAAATAAGGAAAGACACTACGTTTTTTCCACTTTATCTTCATTTAAATATAGATTATAAATATAGAATTTTAATGTAAAAATATTAATGATTAATCGATAATCAATCATTACTTTTCCTGATAATCGATTATCATCGACCACATCGACAGGATGTGGTCTACTCGTGTGTTTTTCAACTTGGCTCTCAGATGTAAAATCACTGAAATAAAAAAAAGATCCTCATATTGCTCCCAGCTGAATGTTCAAATGGTTACATCAATGAGTTCAGCAGCTGGTGGAGATGAGTGAGGATCGTCTGTCTTAACCAGGTGTGATGTCGCTGCCACCAGCCTGTTACCACAGTTGTAGTTCCCTCCAGAACAATGAGCCTAGAACGGATGCCAAATGGGCCTACTTTTCATGTCTTGATGATATTGTTCCTCCTGAGAGAGGTGAGAGAGACAAGTGGGTGTATGTGTGGGAAAACAGAGCCTATGACAAGAGAAGCAGTGAAGGAGGGTGATTGAGTGGAGGCAATGTGCCATTTTTTGTTGGAGAGTTCTCCACACAGAAGCTTGGGATGTTCAATAAACAAGCCTTGAATGAACTCACTATGTGGTCCTAAGTCACAATTATCTAGTGTTACTGTCCTGTGGTGCCGGCTGAACCTTTACTGCATCTCTACAGCACAGTTATTCCTTTTTATTTTATGCTTTTAACTACAGAATAAGGTGGAAAGACCTTATGTTGGATACAATACAATGAATAAATTGTAATTATTACAATAATTACCACCTTTTTGCAACAAAAATATTTAATTTGTTCTATCAAAAAGAAAGAATATCAACATCTCAAAAGTCTAAAGTGAAAAAAATCCTGGGAATATTGAGATAATCCATGAGCATCCTCCTTATAAACAGGACACTAATAATGTTAAAACGTTACCTCTTGGATCTCTAAACCAAGAGGAAAACAATGCAAAGTTTTAATGAACTCTTAGGCCATGGGCAGAGATTTGGATTTGGCTTCTAATGTGGCATTTGGACTGTGTGATGGTGAAAGCCACACTTGGAAGAAACTCTTCAGTTTTTCATTACCTTTATCTCACCTTGGGCAAAGAATCCTGCAGTGAAATAACAACAGATGCTTGAAGAACCATCTGCTGAAGGTTATCTGTCAGTGAAATCTTCTTGTGGCATCAGCAGCATGGAGGGAATGAGGGCAGGCAGCTGTTGGGATGTAGACTGATTGAAGAGAGGTGGGTATGGTGAGGGGATGGAGCCGTGCAACTAAATCCCAACCTGCGTCAAAGCTTGGCATTCTTGGCCTGGCAGGCTATCATCTCACACGTCCATGGCTACATCGTAAAGAAATTAATAGTACCCAGCTCAATGCTTGCTCCATGTTTAATCTGTTGTATTTCGCAGAGTGGAACACTGTCACATGTACTTACATGCAGACACCTGCCAGGCCTTCCAAATGTCTGGAAGTGCCTCAGATACCCTTCATGTCATGAGGATTCCTGGCCGTAGATCTAAAAGATAAACATTAAGATCTGGTAAACAGTGGAAGAAAGAAAGTTTGGAAATAAAGTTGAAAAACTGCCAAAGGTCACCTCCCTGCATAAAAGAAATCTCTGTCAAATCTGGAAGGGTTTTTCTCTAGATGTGTTCTCTGAAACCCTGGCAGCGAACGCTTTGTTGATCTATTCTATTATCCATGGTTGAGGTAGCTACCAGCTGATCTGCTCTGCAAACTCACTCCTTCGCCTTTTGTCTGACCGCTTCCTCGCTCGCAGCCCTCGATCCCCCTCATCTTATCTCCTGGCACGCAGCCATGCATCCGGCAGAAAAGGCATTCCAAGTTCAATTAGAGCTGCCGTGTTGGTGCTCCCCGACAGTATTCCCTTTCATTCCTTCTCTGCAAGCTGTTTGTTCTGCTGCTCTCGCGCTGGAAAACAAAAACACTTCCCAACTTTCAATCTGATGACATGACAGAAGTGGCTTCCTCCGGCTCAGCAAAGATAAAGGGACACTAATAAAACCTATGACTATGAAAGAAAAGTAATACTAAAGGTCACAGACTTTATACTCTATCAATAACTCATCAACAGGTTGCAATAAACTTAAAACGGCCTATTCAAGTGAATTGTTTAAGGAGGGTGTTTTGGGTGTAAATCAAATATCAAGTAAGTTGCATAATACATTTGAAAAAGGGATGTAAGCCATGAACTACCCTGCGTTTCCAACAATGCTCTTCACATTCTTATTTTGATAGAGAGAGGGGCCTAAGCGATTCGTCCTGACATGATCATACCCCCATTAAAGTGGCAGAAGTGCAGCATTCATTTCCCTCTCACACACGAGCAATAAATCTCCACACTGTCAACGAGTGTGGAGCCGTGAGAACTTCAAGGAAACCTCGAGAGAAGCACCGTAAAACACATATGGAGGATATAATCTAGTTGTGTAAGCTTTGGTATAGGTCCTCATTAGAAGCCTGCCCTTGTGTCATTTCGAAATACAACGCAAAAGAAGCAGGAAAAGACAACGGGGGGGGTTGGGGTGAGAGAGGGAGGGAGGAGAGGTTTTCAGAGGATGGAGGGAGAGCTACATGAATAATGAGGGGAAGAGATTAAGAGAGTGCACAGGAGGGAGATAAAGGGAGCGTGTGATTAATGATGGGTGACAGCTGATCATAGAGAATGTTCTCCATTTGGACTCGCTCTAACTGCCTGTCAGAGTCGATCAGGGGAGCTCAGTCATCTCGCTACAAAGGTACACCGAGCAGGCAGAAAGACCTGATGCACTTCTGTGTTTCACAAAAGCAATGTCCCTTCTAATAACACCCTCGGCCTTCAAATCATCACACTGACACTCAGTTTCGTAGTTAACCCTGTATATTTATTATTTATCTATTGTGTTGTGTTATGTTTTGTTTATCTGTATGTTTTAATTTCCAAGCATTTTGTTTTAGTTGAGAGTGAGGCACGTCCCTCCACCCTGTCCACCCTGAGCGATGGAAAAAATGCACTCATGAAATTCAGAAGCTGCTCCCAAAGGATCCGGTTACAGTAATTGATGAGTTTATAAGATGTTTGTTAACCTAAGCCAGGTTTCAAACTTAGCGGGCAGAGGGAAGACGGAGAACAAAAAGAAACATTTTCTACCACAGAGGAACAGTTTTGATGGGGTTATTTATTTATTTATTTATTTATTTAATAAATGTATCTTAGAATCAGCTTGATTAAGACATGATGTGAAGAATCATACATTCAGTACACAGTGCTTATGTACAGCAGGTTACTGGAAAAAGTCTGCAATCAGACAAGCAGATGTGAGCATAAATGCAAACTGCTTAATATTAGTTACTGCAAAAAGGTCAACACTTTTCTCAGGATGGAAAAAGCTGTGGAAATACAATGACAGGGCATATGTGAGTGTTTGAACCCACAAAGTTGCCTCTGTCTTGTGAGAGGTATGATTTCTTCAGCGCAGCGTTTGGCAGCTGGACAGTAATTGCAGATGCACAGGAATGGTCAACAGATGGGAATGCCCAAACTGTTCCCATTACTGGATCTCATTATGAACACATACAGGATGTCCTCACTTTTAGGCCTTTTGATCCTTTAGCTGTAATCAGACTTTGAGTCATTGATACATACAGAATACATAATCAAACAGAAAACGATTCCAATGGTGGCTTTGCTTATGTACATCCTCCTCTTCCAGGACAAGTTTGGACAACTGAAAATCTGTAAATACAAGCGGAACGAAATGATTTGCAGTTTACAGTTGCAGTGTGTTAGCAGCTCAACACACATGATTTAAAAAGATACATAAACAACAGTTCAAACATCGAGAGTAAGAAGTTTCATTTAACATGTATCACTTTGTTACATCAGCTCTATAAGAATCCATCCATCCATCTTCTTCCATTAATGTGAGAAGGCATTGTGTAATTGAACTCAGATCTCCTTCTTCTAACCCACATTCTCCTGTTGTTCTGAGGGACACTTTGATACTCCCAACCCCGCTAAAAGATCCAGTCTCTCTATCAGGTCCAGGATCTACTAAGAGTCTTCTCTCTATGGGAAGTGACTGAAACACCTGGGATGCATTTTGTAGTTAAACTGGCTTGTTTTGTTGCTGAGATGCTGCGTCTCCACACTGGTCCCTGATTACATAGTCCCTTACAACGTCCCTAAGGGTGAGCTTCAGGCTTTTTTTGGAGAAATTTCTGCCACCTAACTTTACAACCTCATGCTTATGTTCATTATTAACACCTCTGGAACATAATATAGTAGACATGTGGATCAGCTTCTAAGTGGACAGCTTCAGCTTTTTGCTTTGCTGCATTAAACCAGTACAGTAACCACATCATTGCAGATGCTCCACCAGTTCATCATCTAAATTTCCAGTTAAATCTACACCGTGGGTTGGCCAGCTCATCATCTAGGCTCAGAAACTACAGAGACATACAGTATAGCTGCAATATGTACAGAGTGGTTTGGCAAAATCTTGATCCAAGCTCTGCATACAAAGATCAGCATTAATGATGCCTTCATGTGCTCTAATGAACAACCATGTCATCACATATGCTGCATTTTGATTTGTGCACTAAAAACAAGTTTGATGGTCTCTCTCCTCTAAGCCCAGGGGACACAGGAAATTTCCAATGAGATTCTACATTTTTGATTAGTCAGACCACAGTGCAGCTATCTAATTCATGCCAATGAGCTTTAACTTGCATTTGTGGTAAAATTGAAAGAAAAAATGTATAGACAGTAGTTTTCAAAAGTGCTGCTAAGCCCAGAAATTCTGTCCATTTAACATTGGTTTTCACTGTTTCTCCACATTCCCTTCCTGTGATATGGCATCCTGTAGATCACAGATCCTTAAATTATTTGCAGTTTTATGTTGCAAGCCGTTCATTTTAAGCTGTTTCATCTCTCTCGGATACATTTCTCACATATTACAGGGAACCAACTGCCTCGGCTGTAAAACAATAACCAATAAAACCTTACTCTTAGAACTCGACAGTAATTTGTACACATATATTGATTACTGTGACAATGTTGTTATTTTTAGCAGCGTGCAACTGAGCGAGTCGGAGATGGATAAAAATATCCAGCGCTGTTTATCGGTCCTCCATGGGGAATGTCCACTATGCCTGGTTGTAATCACTGACACTGGCCTAGAGGGCATGACACCCCCCCCCCGCCTGGGGACAGTAGCAAAGTGTGAAGCATATGTAGAACTGCAACATCAAGCCCACCTGTTTTATCGCAGATGGCCTCGTTGACCTCTCACTGGCAGCTTGACACGGATCATGTTAGTCAGAGGCAGAGGTGTTAGCAAGGACTGAAAAGGATCCTTCCAGATTTTTAAAGATCATGCTTATCTCTATAGTCCTCTGTGAGCTCAACATAAAAATAAAACAAAAAGAATACAGTATGTTTCTGACAGCATGTGATTGTCTGAGATGATGAACCGTCGTCCAACAGGAAGAGAGTAGAGTCGACTTCAAATAGTTGCTCTCTGTGTGCAGCCAGCGGAGGCTCGTGAAGCTAAGTGTTTACTGAGAGCCTCTCTAGAGCTACTGTAACAAGAAGGAGTGAAATTCCTGCTCCTTGTCCTGGGTGATGCGATTATCACAATGGCAAAAGTATCATGGTGATTCCTGACTATGTTGAGCCGTGTGCAGAGGTTAGAGACAGAAAAGGAACACATTGTACAAATAAAGTCTGCAAACAATTTCAATAGTGAATACAGCTATAAATTTATCTCACAGGGGTCGACACAAGTCGGAAGATTGTAGACTAGGAACTGAATAACTCATTTTACATAATCAGACCTTGTATAGGGTGTTTTTACAGAGAAAACCATTATAAGATGTACTGAAGCATAGAGCAGGAGCAGACATGTCTGTAACGTTATACATTAAAGCTTTTAAGCATTTTCTTTTAGAAAGGAACAATAAATAAAGCTTAGCTGGCATTAACCTCTCGCCCCAGAACAGCAGCTCGCCAAAGGAGCATTAAT
The DNA here is from genome assembly GCA_036024015.1 of Craterocephalus amniculus. NCBI lineage: Eukaryota > Metazoa > Chordata > Actinopteri > Atheriniformes > Atherinidae > Craterocephalus > Craterocephalus amniculus. The sequence goes on along the minus strand of JAVQJG010056150.1, from coordinate 18,914 downwards.
AAGGTAATGAGGGTACACACTGCCTCCTTGTAAGGGGCTGCACAGTTGTTCTTTCATACCATTACACAACCACAAATAGAACTGGCCCACTTAAAGCCTGGCATACCTCGACAGGAAGCAGCCCCTTTCATATTCAGAGAAGGGGAGGAGGGGGGGGGGGGGGGGGAACTTGACCTCTGGGTTCTTAACATAACTTTATTTGTCAAAAGTCTCTCACTCTTTCACTTCAAGAGTCAAACATAAGCCAGAAAAACTGCAGGTGAGAACTGATTCCCAACTTGCAGAATGTGCAGATGACACATAAGCCCAAAGTTGAACATTTCACACTGTTCACACAGAGCGGAGGCTCTTGTGTAAACAAAGTTCATGTGCAGCTTCACTTTCTTTGTGCGATCAGGTAGTTCATGTGTCTTAATGCTACTCGGACTGACCAAAGGGGATAAAGTTTTACCATAAACGCACATTTGGCAGCTTCTGTGTGTATACAGTGTCCTGTGAAAATAAGTGCAGCTGTAGCTGATTAATAGGGAGTGAAAGCAGCGACGAGGCTGACATTAATGGCACCGCTATAATTGTCACCCTATTAGTAATGCCACACGACAGCCGGGGTTTCCGTAGATACAGCTGCAACTAACCAAATCTTACAAACAAAATACCAAACAGGCTCATTTATTTGCGTTACAAATTGCTCCTTTCAAGGCCCTCGCTGAAGTCATACCACTTTTAGCTCTCGCAGCCCCTCCAGTTGGCAGTCATGGTATGTTGATAGAGCGGATAGGGCCCTGCCCTGCCGAGTACCAACAAGCTGCACGTTTGCTTCAAGCAACTGTGCTGGGTGGGCAGTTTGAAAGAGTTTGCCATTGTCTATTCAGCTGCACTCAACAGTGAATGTTCATGAGAAACTTGGACCAGTCACCGGACAACAGTGAACAGTGGACACTTTCAGAGAAAAACTAGAGATAGAAGTCTTCTAAGTCTAAACAAGACCCAAAAGTTAGTAAGGAGTAGATTTAACTGTCAGTGATTATCAGCACAAGAAAACCTGGCAATTCAGTGCTAGATTTATAGCTAACAATAGCTTTACAGTTGGCGAGAGGAAGGTGTTTGGAGGGCTGCGTAACCTTGAACTGCTTGAACACACCCAGCACAGTGATTCTATTATAAGTTGGAGGGGCTTGGGCCGAGACAGGGATACATTTCAGATGTGCCTCAATAACAGAGGTAGGCTATTGAGTTGCCCCTAAAATGAGCGCTGGAAAAAACTGGGAAGCAACTTATTAGCCCATTCCACTTTCAGCAAACAATCATCTCCTTTCTCCCTGGACATAGTTTTTGTTTTTACTCTGTCATTCTTTCTTTTCCCATCTCTCTATTCTTTCTTTTTATTGTTTCCATCAGCGCATTTTTGGTCCTGAAGCTTCCGTTTTTCCCACACTCTCCCCTGTCACACTGGTCGACCACAAAAATGCAGGACAGAGGAGAGTGTGAGGGGGCTCTGGAATTCCACATGCAGAGGGTAAACACAGCAACTGCCAGGAAGACACACACACACACACACACACACAGGAGCAAACACGGCACCTAACCAGCTCACTATTCTATACAACCCGTTGGCCATACCCCGGCCCTCTTAACTCTTTGCTTGCCGGGTGGCAAGATGACTGAAGGTAACACGTCAGCAGAGCTGCAGCGTTGCAGTGAACGAGTCAAGTCACATGGAAAATTTACTTGGATAATTTACTACAAAACCTGCCTGTGCTTAAGTTTAGTTGTGTCTTTTTCTTCTTCCACATCAGACAAATGTGCAGAGCCCTGCAGCGGCTGCAGCTTTAAACAAACAATCAGGTCCGATCACAAAGGTTTGCTGTTCTTGTGTAATTTGTACAGATGTTGCCGTAATAAAGTCATAAAATGAGTGAGGGAAATAGCTGGCAGTTGAGCCCAGTTTCACCCCTTTCCTTTTATTTTTCCTTCTGTACTCTTCAGCTTATCTCCAAACCAAACAGGATTTAAATGGAGCTTGGAGCCCGGGCCCTTCCACTGAACCACGTTCTGTTTACCGTTCAGGCAGAAATCAGGCCTGTGATGAGGTTGTTTACTGAACAGGCAGATACACCCTGCGGCCTGAAGACTGAGAGCAGTCTGCTCCACACATATTCTAACTCTCATTAGCATTAGCCGTGTCCTCTTGAACTCACTGCTCCTGAACATTGCCTCTCTCTACAAGATGGAGCTAATAAATGCCACACAAGTGTATTTAATGTACTACAAATTGCAAGGAGTCTTTGTTTACTTACAATTGTAGACGATTCAGATAGCATTAGGGATAAATGTACTACTTTACCTGCAAGGCTTTACTTGATGAAGACATTTGTTGTTTTTTTCCTAATCCTTTCCTGAGTGTAAGTGTGGCTGTGATTGGGTTGAGAATGGAAGATGGATGCGGTGCAGCTGGATGAGCTTGTGTCAAGCTTGCTGTATGGAGCTCTTGCTTGTTTCTAGAAATATGCCTAAGATGCAAAAGCCACCATTATTTAAGGGCAATTGAAACTTGAATCAACAATCAAACTAAGAAAGCCGTCTTCAGAGATTGCAGTTTAAGATGCTGATCACTTTTTGAACAATTCAAAATATGGTATTGACCTCAGCAGAGAAGGAGCTCTCAGAGTTCCTTTCAGGCCGTCGTGGTGGTGCAAGGCAATACCTTGCCCTTTCATGCATGGTGTTCACTGCAGTGGACGCCTATTCGACAGCTATTTTCCAGTATATTCATGGGAGGGGATGGAACATTTGTCATTTTGATGCTTCAGGGGACATCAGTAAGTCATGCAATACACTGTCATCTACTGTAGAATAAATATTTATATATGTACATAAATACATTGTAATGACCGAACTTTCATTTGTAATAAACAGAAAAAGAAAGCGATACAGCCACATATAGAATATTCATATTGTAGAAATATGAAGAAGCACATTGAATTAATGATGTTGAATTAAACATTAAAATATGTTAAATAAACAAAAATGTTAAATATAATTAAGAAATAAAAAAGCATCACTGCATATGTCTATGGAAGTAAATAACTAAATTAGTAAAAATGCATGAAAGGACTAGACACGGTTATTTTCAACTTTATGTAAGTGTTTATTAAACTTAATCTGACAGAGAATATCTGGCAAAATTGTACTATTTATGCTTATTTTGGCCTGAAATGTAAAGGTAAAAGTTCAATGACATTTTATTTTGAGCAAGTTGTTGTTATCAGAGGCATACCAGCATCAAAAAGGTGATGCTGGAACAATAACTGTAGTAATGCTGACTATAACTGTATGTGTCTGAGATATAACATATAACAACGGCAGCTCTAAGTATCTCTGAAACTTCTGACGATATGACGAGCTTGCTGTCTAAACCATGGCGTAGATCCGTGCCTGCATCCACTTTCTGTGCTCAATCCAGTTCAGGTTTACTGAGCTCAGTGCGAAAGTCTCGCCAGCCATCATCCTTCTGGCTGGGTTCAGGTTGGTTAAATGTAGAAGGGGAAGCCTAGAACAGACAATTCAGCTTGTTTCTACTTCAGTAATACAAATGTACTGTCATAGAACTTACTGCATTAAAGGACTCAGCAGCTAAATCATCGGCAAGTCATTTCAGCTAAACTTTTAACGACCAGTGAACCCCATGTCCAAAGATATAGATCTGCTCCTCCCTCCATCAACCACCTCTGTCTCTTATATCTCTGAGAAACATACACAAAGCACATGGCACAGCTAGTCTCTGTTTAGCACTAAATCCAGCTGTCCTCTCCCCCTCCTCCATCCAGAACAAAATCAGTTATCATGGCTCCTCAGGCCAAGTGTGTTTGCAACCACATCAGCACTTCTGCTGCAAATTCGCCTCCATGCTGCTTGCTATACTCTCCTGAGAATTCAATAGGGTGAAATCATACTGCTGTGGCATTTTATTTACTTCATTTCCTCCCATGTGCTTAAATGGGAGAGTTGGGAGAGCCTTTCACAATGTAAAAGAAAAAACTGTCAGCAAGTTGTTGCACTGTCGCAAATTTGGTCCTGATGAAGTGCTTGATCTAAATTGTGGAAATTAAAATATGATGCATAATAATGCAGAATAATATGAATATGTGTCATAAATCTTCATGTTACTAGTCTGTTTTACAATCCGCTGAAGAAGCATACCTACATGTACATGCCAGAGAGATTCACCCTCATATCAGCGCATCATCACACGTATGATGGTTGCAGTGACCATGTCTGGTTTAACTCAATTTGTCTTGTTTTTGTTTATATGGCCAAGCACGAGAGTGAGTAATTACTCCAACCCTGAGGTCAACCATCCACCCGAGTGTTGCTCGTGTTTACAAAGTTCTCCATTTAGCCTTGCAAGTGATTTAATGACTTCAAATCAGAGCTGTAAAAAACCCTAATGTTCTCTGAGCCTTTAAAGTGCCAAACACTGGACTTTTTGACTAAGCTGCTGCCATGCCCTGGATAAACTACCCTGAGGAAATACAGCAAACACTTTTCAGATGGACAGAATAATGTACAGTCAGAAGGAAGCCATAAAAACTGCAGTCTGTGTGGTCTGGTGCCATCACAAAAATCCAGCGAGGCAGAGGAGGAAAGGTTTAGGGGCTCCCAGCTTTAGGAAGGAGGACAAGGTGGTGATGGAGCCAGCCAAGCTGCCACTCCCCTGCTTGGTGCCAATTTGCCACATTCCTCTATTTATAAGCATCAATTACCACAAAAAAGTGGCAGCCTGTTAAATATCAAGAGAAATCACCCCCCCATGGTGCATCTGATAATGAGACCTCACATGGAGCTGAGGCTCGATGCGGCTCACCACTATTTGGGCCAGCCAGCTTCAAACTGCAGCTCCCGCCACCACATCGGCCCCAGCCCACGGACTGCAGGCGAGCACAGGGCTGAAGGTGCACACGGCGGCAGACCCTCCGGCTCCAACAGGTCTGCTCACAGAGAGAACAGCTAGATGCTGCTCCTCAGCATGGGGTCTGAGCCAGATTTACGCATCAGCAAGGAGAAAAATCAAAGACCTCACAGTGAGAGGCTGCTGCAGCGAGGCCAGAGACTCCTTCTGTACATGAAACATTACGCGGATCGGCTTACAGGCGCTTAATAGGTCAGCATTATTTCTAACTCAGAGAAGTTGAAGCTGTGGAGTTTTACATCATAATGAACTTATATGTTGTGGCAGTAGGCTGATGTGACCGGAGCTGGCATGGCGGTGAGTAACCAGGGCTGAGGTGACAGCCTGCTGCTTAAATGGGGCTTAGGCAGACAGAGTGTAACCCCACTGAGTTTGACTTGAGTTTACTGGAAATGCTCCCCATGATTACCGAAAAAGCAAAAGAAAAAGGCGATGACACTTATGGGAATTTGGTTTTATTGTGGCCTGTAGATCTGTGAGATTACCATATCCTGCAGATGTGGGTTTAGAGAACTTCTGGCTATGTAAATGTGCAGAGCACTTGGGATTAAGGAGGTTGCTCCACAGCCGGATGTGGGAACAGGAGCAGGAGAAGCTCCTGGAGAAGGAATGCGGTGCTGCAGTCTAAAGACTGGGAAAATCTGAAGGAGTGGGGATGAGCGGACATCAGGCTGTTACCTGTTGGGCCTGCAGGTCTGCAGCCAGAACAGGCGACGGACTCTCTGTTAGCTCCATGTCTGGGTCTCTGCTGACACTCCCTGCGGAGAGCAAAGACTCCGGAGCGCTGGAATCCTCTTTGGCCACAGGCAGAGCTGTTCAAAGGGGGAAAGAAGCCAGAGCTCTGTTATCATCAGTTAGCCATTCCTTAGTTCAGACACACATTTGTTTTCCCACAATGAGCTCTAATCATTTGAAGCTGACCTGCTCTTCACCTCAAATGACTCAGATTTCTTTCCCTTCCCTTTTTTTGGTCTTAAAAAATAAACAAGTCCTGTTTACCGTGCTTGAATGATCAAAAATTAAACACAAACCAGACGTGTTAAGAGACAAAGTTGGAATTTTCACTATTGTCAGAATCGTCCGGGGCATTTTTGTCATAAAAGTCTTTCTTAGCACCTCTGACTTCAGTTCCTATGGAGAAGATTTATTTTTATGTGAATACTGCCAGCACTTCCTCCAGATCTTTTTCAGTGTAAATGAAAGGGGAAAGAAAGGAGATAAATGTGTATACTAGGTTGAGATCACTCTCTAGTCGGTAGCATTAAGCAGTGAATGAACCGAAGCATTGAAATTCACTAAACTTGCTGCAGCAACGTACGCTTCAAATACACTGTGGATAAGACATTTTTTCATTTGTTTTTCCAGCATACTCTATGTCTAGTGTAATCTATTGTGCTTTGCTCACTAATATTCATAAAACTGAATTCTGTGAAGGCAAACCTTCTTGTAACATTGGGTAAATCTTTCCTTATTGGCAGGGCAGGATGCATTTGTAGTTTCGGGGTGATATCTGACTGTTTTGGGATGACTATCCTCATGTCCTGCACAGGATTACTGGAAGCCTTTTTCAGGAAGTGAATCACCAGCTTCTGTACAGATGAATAACAAATTTGAGAAAATCTGTTTTTATCTCTTATTGACCCAAAATTATGACTAATCACGTTGTTTCTTTAAGCTGCCTGTGTTTTGTACTTTTTAAAAAAAATCAGGGCTCATTTCCACTAAAAACTGATAGAGACGCTAAATCTGACACAGTTGAGACTGGTTAGAGTCTACGCTGATTTTCCTGAAACATCTGAGGTCAGTGATGATGATGATGATGTGTGCGGCTGTTACAAGCAGACTTTCCAATCAGACTCAATTTTAACGTCCATGTTTTCCTTCGATGTGGCCACAAATGTCTCAAACACATTTCATCTACAGCCATAGTGCCCATGAGTGGCAGTTTAATTATAAGGGAAATACAGTTGTATACTATGGAAACAGTACCCCAGGGTATTCAGCTACTTCTGATTATCAGGAAAACATTAAATAATGCAGAAAATGTTACCATTTGGTTGTCTTTCTCTAACCAAGCTGGCATAGTGTGGCTCTGTTCTCCTGTAGCAGCTGCTGATTGCAGAAAGAAATCTGGGCCAGTACGTCACTGAACTGGAGAGGGAAAAGCTAAAGTAGAACAAAGAAAATACATCAAAATCTGCCAAGATCAGGAGAAAATGAAACAGCGGTCGATAATAAAATGACATCTGCTAAATCCTCTGTTGCCTCATGTCAAGATGGCACAATAAAAAATGATAGTCAGATAGTATCAGACATCAAGAACACACCTAAGGATGAAACTGAATGATGGACAAAATGATGCTGGAGGAGTAAAATAGAGCTCACTGGGTTATACAAGCCCAACTCCCAAAAAGTTGAGATCCCTTATGAAATATCAACAAAAACAAAATGCAATCATTTGCAAATCTCATAAATCTGTTGCATTCCCAAAACAACACAAACAACATATTGTATGTAGACATTTTATCATTTCATAGAGTTTGATGACATTAAGACATCTAAGAAGAAGCTGTTTACCCATGTGTAGCCTCCCCTCTTCTTTTAACAACTTCCTATAAACGTCAGGGGGGCGAGGAGACCAGCTGTGGGAGTTTTAGGAGAGGATTATTGTTCCACTCTTGTCTGATGCAGAATTCTAGCTGTGCTGGGGCTTTATTGCTGGATATTTCTCTTCATGATGTGCCAAATATCATGTATTAGCAAAAGGTCTGGACAGCAGGCAGGCCAGTTCAGCACTTGGACTTCAGTTGTTGTGATGGGAGCAGTATGTGGTTAAGCATTGTCTTGCCGAAATCTGGAAACCCTTCCTACACGGGAGCATAAGTTGCTCTGAGACGTTAGCATTGATGGAGGCTTCACAGATGTGGAGGCTGCCATGCTGTGCAGCATCTAAGAGGCTCTGCCTCTCTGAAATGCTCATTGTATACCCAATAATTTCACTCAATTGTTGCCAGTTAACCTTATCATGTGTTAGAATATCTTAGATTAGACTAGATTAGATTAGATTACATTAGATTAGATTAGATTAGATTAGATTAGATTAGATTAGATTAGATTAGATTAGATTAGATTAGATTAGATTAGATTAGATTAGATTAGATTAGATAGAACTTAATTGATCCCACAAACGGGTAAATTCACTTGTTACAACAGCAAAAGCAGAGAAAGTGAGAATAAAAGAATAAATACTGTAGATCAACTTCAGGATTAAAAAAGATAATAAAAACATAGATGAAAAAAGGTCATAATAACAATAATGAGGAGAAAAAAAACGCACTAATAATAATGATAAGAATATCTTCGACAAAAAGGTAAAATGTCTCAGTTTCAACATCTGATGCTGTTTATGTCCTAATGGGGAATGAAGTATGGGTTTATAAAAATTGTAAATCATTTAATCATGTATGTATTAACATTTTATTTCATATAGTTGTGGAGGTTTTAAGTTGCTGGTGTGGTTCAACAAATGCCCTTACTCTTGTTTTTTGTCTGTTAGGAAACAGACCCCAAATACCAAATGCATTAAAGATGTAGTTTCTGTTCTTGTGGTCGTGGTGATCGTATACGGCAGGATTGCTGTGAGACAGAGGAAAGGGGAAAATCTGAAGGGGTAGATGAAAAGTTTGAGACAGCATCTTATGAGTCAGTGCCTGGCTGACTGAAAGGCAACATAGAAGCAGAGAGGTCTACCCCTTCTGGTGTTTCTGGGCTCACATAATGACTGAATGACTTTTGTATTTACATGGAGTAGGACTTGTATTTGTATCTGTTTATGGGCTGTGTCACCACAATGTTCTGTTTGCTTTCTTTCTCTTTTGTTGTTGTTTCTGTTGGAGTTTTTCTGCAATTCAGTTTGAATTTAGATGAAATCTGCAACAAAAAAATAAATAAATAGATATGTTAATGTTATTCTGAGCTGGAATCCACCCCGACGGAGAACAAGCAGCTGAACTTGATCCATCTGCTGACATTTTATCAGAAATAAGAGCGCACAAACAAAAACCAGGCATGTATCATCTCAGATAAACGCTGTTGAGACACGTCATATCTTGTCTTCTATCAGTATCAAAATGATAAACTGTCATCATGGCCCAAGATAACCTGGAGTAAGTGCTGTCTGAACATTATAATTGAAAAAAATGCTTAAAAAAACCCTTGTCAAATAAAACAATGATATGCCTAACTCTAATTTCTTACCTTTGAACAGTATCAGCAAGCACTGAGGAAATTCTACAAAGTCAGACTTGTTATTGTAATTTCATCTCAAATTATATTTTCAAGCCCACGTTTAAAATCGTCAGAAAAGCTGTCTTAGTTACAAGTATCAGTATACAGCAGTTTTGTATTCATAAAGGGGGCTCTGACAGCTGCAGGCACATGAGCGCGGTAATCGATATCAAACATTTGCACTAAACCACATTACACATAACAAACTCATATTTTGATGTATTTTGTTTGGCATTAGATAGTTAACACAATGTAACACTGTTTTCTCAAATAAGTGTGCACATTTTAGTTCACACAGATTTGTTATATTTGTTCGAGTTGATTTAACCGTTTCTCGTTTTTGTTCTTGGGTTACTTGAGTCCCCTGGCTAAAGAACAAAGAGGTGGCAAAGACATGGAGCCAGCCTATATGCTGAAAGAAAATTGGATCAGACCACACGTCAGTATCATGGGGGGAGGGTATATTTAGGTTAAGTTACATTTTTGTGTGCCTTTCCCTTTCAATCTGTGCCTTTTGACGATCCTTTTACTGCTCAGCGCACCACAGGAACAGAGCGTTGCATGAATCATCAGTTGCAGAAACTTCACTAGAATTGGAAACTTCATGTAAACTTGTTACTTCCTTAGTTAAAAATTCAGCTCCATAATCTGGATTAAAGTGAGACTGTAACTGGTTTATACCTAAAGGACCACATAACCCAAGTTTAATTACCAGAATGTTAAAAAAAATGCCATAGACATGCAGAACTGTTGACAGGCTCGTAGTGAACTTGAACATTTCTGAAAGAATCTTGTAATAATAGATGAAACTTTAAGCCAATTTAGCTGGTAAACTGCATTAAACAGGATCATGTGATATTTTCTCCCATATGCATATAAAATCAATGCAGCAATGACATTTTCTGAGCACCAGATGACGCAGTTTGGAGGCACAACTTCCAGGTTAATCCGAATATCGTATTTTGTTATTGGTTTTGACGTAGTCCCACAGACGGACAACCTTAACCAACCATCTAAGGATCGGCTCAAGTTCTTCGCGTGCTCTCGAGCCAGAAAAACTTTATAATTATTCTTATTAAATGGGTAGGAGCAAAAGTGTGAAGGAGATGGAAATACAGTAAGGGAGAAAGACGCAAGCAGCCAACATGAGCAGCAGTCCAGAACACAGACTGACCTGAGGTCCCAGCCCTGTTGAACGATGTTGAGCAGGTTGACTGTGGGCCTGGCAATGAGCATGGCTGCCTCTGAGCTGGACAGAGCCCCATTGTGGCGGCGCTCCAGTGGTGTGGCCGCTTGTTTTCTTTGCTCTGTTACCAAAGCCCTGCATGAGACTGGCCCAAGAAGCTGTTTCACCTCCTCTCTTGCCTCCTAAGCACACTCCAGTCTCCCAACTGCCGTTTTTATTCGGGGAGGCCTTGGATTTCTTTCCTGAGGTATGCAGCTGTGCAAGGAAAGACAAATGTCAGTTGCATCACTGGTATTTTGGATAAAAACACACTTAAAATAGGCTTTTTATTGTTGCTGCAAAGAAATGAACTCATTCAGAGTCATATTTGGCCAACCTTATAATGACACCGGGGAGTTATTTATTGGAAACAAAAGTGCATTAACATGTGCTGTTGTCCTACCAGATGCAGCCACAGTTTTCTGAGCTGAGGAAGATTACATTAAATCTACCTGATTTTTTTTCGTCCTTGCAGCGGAGCAATGAGTCAGGTGGCGCTGGCTTGTCTTTTCTGCCTCTAGAGACAGCAGCTTCCTCTCCCGCTGAACAGCGTGACAGCCATGGACTGTGTCCACCTGCAGCTGCACATTCCCATTCACATTCCTGAAAGACAGAGCCAGATGAGTCAACACAGTGGTAATAACAGCAGCAATCGTGATTTATATGCATATCACCAACAATTACAAAGCAGGGAAATGCATGTAATTTGAAAGCCAGTTCTGAAAAATATTAGCAAGATGGAGTAGCTTGAGTAAGCTCAATGAAAAGTCAGTTAATGAAAAGTAACAGAGGTCTCACAGCAACAGTAATCCCCTAACCTTGTTCCCTAGAATCTATGGAAAAACTGTGGAAAGGCATAGCTGGGGCACAAATTCCTGGTCAATACAATTCAACAGTCAAAACGATGGTTAAAAACTGAACGTCAGTATTTAGAGCAAATAATCTAAATGCATATATGTATTATAATAATAAAAATGTGGTTCAATAAAAAGGCCTATTTCATTTTAACCATCTTTCCCCTCCCGTCACCCAATCAACACCACAAGGCCACACAGGCACCGGGTGCACGCTGGAAAAGTTGATTGTGCCTCATCTGTTCAGCTGTTCCCCTCACCTATCCATTCGAAAGATCAAACAAACACAACGTTAGAATCCAGGCGTTTCCACAAACTGTTGGAGAGATTTAGCCCCCACTCCCAACCACAATGGGAATGCTTACCTTCCATGGAAAAGTCTGTTTGCCAGCATGGGGTTCATCAGCGTATTGGACTTCAGATATCCACTGAAAGAAGAAGCAGATAATAGGAAAAGTATAAGAATCATAAAACGCAGAGGCCCCGACAAGCCTTGAACTCCTTATTTGCGGCTAATGTGTTAAGACGAAGCCTCTGTGATGAATCCTCTATGGAAGCAGTTGCTATTAAATGTGGCAATATTTTCCCAAACCGCTCAATAATATGCTGTTAAAAACGCCACAAAATCCCAGCCATGGATCTAATCAAGCAACAAATCCTCGTATAGGAATATAAATGGTTGGAACAAAATTGGATTTCCTCCATACAGAGGGGAACTTCGATATAAAATCACTGTGGAATCATATTTGGAAAATAAAATTCACTAAGTTGAACAAATTTCTTCCTACAACAGATTCTGAGATACTTATTGTAGTTTTAGCCAAGAGGAGATATAAGGTGGGGCTCAAAGATGGTTCAATAAATTCAAGTCCATCTAAACTGGGGGCAAATGTAATAATGAGTAACATTATAAATACGTACGACTATGAGTGGTTTGTTCTTTTTAGATGAGATTAATGATTAAGCAACTATGTTTCTTAAGAAGGTAAGATCCTTATGAAACTCCCATCATCCTGTACTTTGTAGCACTTTAATCTACAGTAGAGGCAGAAAAGAAGACATCATTTCTTAAAAAGAAGTTTTATTAAGTTAGTAATACTCTAAAAAGCACACTAAAAAAAGATACAATATTAATCGCAGTCCTGACTGATCAAACTAATTGGATCCATCATTTTTTAGGTCCAAAAACATAGCCTCAAATGTTTGTAAAATGGGTCAGCTCTTACAAACAAGTGCATCACTCATTTGCATTTATACATTTCATCTCCATTTATGAATGAAAAATGTGCAAACTACACTAGTGGTAACAGAACCGCCCTCTTCTTTCTTTCCCTGTGACAGAAATAGAGTATTTTTGCAATGCATTGGCATTTCTGGCTGCCTCCCTGACTGACAACTTTGGCATGCAGTACGGAACGTGGGCCAGATAGTGTGGGGCACAACCCCACAGGATCAAATGCAAAATTTGTCATTTAAATAGCAGGGGGATTATGTTTAATTTGCCCGACGCGACTGGGGGTGTGCACAGGCAGCCAAAAAGTGACAAGCCCTAATCCTTCAAAAGAAAAAGCCTCAACTGTTGCCCCTCATCAGGGTGAAAGAAAAGGACATGTTCTCTTTAGGCCCCATGTGCTTTGACAGCCTCTGCTGCAGTTCCAGGAAAGCGCTGAGACTCTGTGCAGCAAAGTTTCTGACTTGCAGGGAGAAGTAGCGCATTGCAGTATCCAAGCCACTTGCACATAGTGGCCAATTTACTAATGTAATGAAGTTTCTTTTTTAATCAAAGCATTAAAAATCAATAAAGGCCATCTGTCTGTCAGAATGAAAAATTGTGAAGCCACACAATCAAATCAGCAAAAAGCAGTTAAGTAGTTTGTCTCCCATAATGCAAAAGGCATCAGGAAATTGCATTGGGGAGAGGAAAACGAGGATAAATATATATGAGTCAGAGCAAATTAGCAGGCTGCAGTGTGCAGTTAGAAAAAATTGATTTTCGAAAACATTGCATCGGCATTGTTGTTCAGCCTTTATAAAGGAGACAACATGCAAACCACTCCAACACCCCGCAATGAAACCCTGTTACTGTTGATCTAAACAACCCCCTTAACACATTTAAGGTGGAGCAGAAATCTGTCTGGTTTACTAATCTTCCTCAAGCACCGCTGCGTCAAAACTTGGTGCAGTAGTCGAGTGGAGGAGCCAAGTGCATTAGCTGTTGTGGCATCATTAAGCCAACATGGCTCAGAGAGAACATTAGTCATTTGATTAGAACTGATAAAACAATAAGGCACAGAGTGTAACTCTTACAAACTGATGTCACTCAAATGGAGTAATTACATTAGCAGTTGTTTTGCATTACAGTGAATTTTCCATGAGGCTATGAAGGGCTCAACGGCAGTGGCAGGAATGTGGTGTAAGCAACAAGGGAAAGAAGGAACGTGTTTGGGGGGTGAATGAGTGCAGAGTCAGTGTGGATGTTTGTGAGCACTTTCAGGTCCTCTACCTGGGTTGTTTTGGCCTACTGTGCTTGTCCAGGATGATTGTGTAGGATGGAGGTTGTCTTGACGGGGGATCCTGACACTGAATGTATAAACACAAAAGAGCCACACATGGTATGTTACTGTTTTCCATAACATTCACATCTTTGCATCATCTTCTGTGTGATATAGGGGCACAGAGAAACAACAGCTAAACTAGCCACTTTTGAATTTTCTGTTGACATTACCAACTTTTTCCTTCCAGTGTGTTGTTGTTGTCTTTTACAGAAATGCACGGCTTATGATTCATAATCTCACATTTTACTATTCAAGGGCATCATGTTCATCTTGTGTAATTCTCTGTTTATCAATTCCTGCACGCTGCCAAGGCTAACTGCTGGTCACAGGATAATATTGACAGCTTTGAGCTTGAGGCTGTTTGCTCTCCCTCATCCAAGCCATCAGGTAGAAATCAGGCCCCTACCACACTCCTGCCTGAACACAGCAATTATTACAAACACGGGTGACATGGAGCTGACAGCTACATGCAGGCGGAAAATAAATGCTAATGGAATGCTGTCATTATTTACAGGTCTGGGATGCAGCCCAAGTGTTATCAGCCAACAGCGACTTAGTTTGTTTGGTACATAATAGATGTGCTGTGTTTTACATGCCACTGCTCATTTTCCCCAGACCTGCAGGAACGTTTCAGTCCAAAGATAACTGGCAATTTATGATTCTACTCTTTCATTTAATGAGCCGGAGGGGAGGGTTTCAAGCCACAGAGTGGCCCATGCTAAGATCCACAAAAGTATGCACACGCACTCACGCACGCATGCATGCAATAGGCATTCCTCTAATATCATTAGGCTGAGACCACAGATAGGCCTAATGGCTTAGTGCTACTTCAGATGGTTCATCACTGGGCTATAATCAACACTGGGTATATAATGTGAATACTAGTGAGGACAGAAGCAAGGGTGTTTATAGATTAAACAAGATTTTTTTTGTCTCTTTTTACTTGAATCTTTCTCAGAAATTATTTATATAACAGGTTTGAGACAGTTGGTTTAACGTCTTAGGTCTTTTTCTGACAGAGAAATCAGGAATTAAGAGGTGAGAAGACATTACAGAGATATATCTTTCATCTCTTCAAAACTCTGCTCTAGTACAGTACAGGGCTAATCTCTGCCTTGGGCTCGGGCTGAATGACAACAAGAGAAAAAAAAGCCTGTGTTGACAATTTTATCTGCATGTAATTTAAGTTAATTAATGAAGGCTGTGGTTATTTCTCTCAACAATGAAGCCCAGTTTAAAGATAAACAGCTATTTTCAGCAGTTTGTGCAAACTCAACTTGTGGAATGCAGGAAAACATTAAACAATGGATGACTCGCTATCAGATCCAAACCAGCGGCAATATTTGAGAGAGAAAAAGAACTAAACAAAGCATAACAATGACACCTTTGTATGATTTGTTTCTCCAAATTCATCATATTGTTTTTTATTTCTTCATATTGAAACATAGGATCTCAGATCTGTGCTTCAGTTGATTTGATTTTGAAAGTCAAGGCGTTTAAAGCCCTTAATGGTGAGAGTGGATTTATTTTAAAGCTCTGAATGTTCAAACAGTTGTGGAAATTTGAGGAAAAAAAACAAAAGTTGAGTCAATCATTGTTTCAACATGTACTTGCCCACAAGTTAAAACGTGTCTGCTATTATCTTGGCTTTTATCTTCATATTCAAGGGCATATCACCTTAAAAGTGTCTTTATTAAAGTAAAAAAACAAAGTAATCACCTTCATACACACAGATAAACGCAAATAGTGGAGCAAAACATGTAATCTGAGACAAAAAAATGTTTAAGTGACTAAACACTCCTGCACAAGTGAGATTTTCCAGCTAACTTTTCATAAACGAAGGGAATTTTCCTTTTTGGGGGGGTGAAATTTCATGTTTTTATTGAGATGGCAGGACGACTGGAATGTCCTCAATATGATTCTCCTGAAACAGCATATAAAATGATCAAATGATTGCATCACTCATCAAGACGGGGAGGGAGAAAGGTTCCCCTCTAACAACCAGGGTTTGAGGTTGGAGTCAATGAGCACATCAAAACCATAAAGCTCTACAGAGGGAAAGACACAAAAAATTTGAAAGCTTTTTACTGACAACGGGGCAGCCAGAAGAAATTTTTTTAATCCTTCTAAAAGGGTATCAAAGTCAAAAGCCTTTTAGAAATGTTAGTGTTATGCAGCATTAGGCAACATAACCTTATCTTGTACTGTTTTTAACTAATTACATATACAGTATACAATTAATCCATCATGATACAACTCATGGAAGGCAGTAGATTAAAAAAAGAGTGACTTGGATTATTTTTTGACATACAATTAAAAGATTTTCCTGCATTGCGAGGTTAAAAAGTCTACATATCACCAACGCATATAAACAGTAAGGACAGGATCCTAATGGCTGTAAAAATAAAATAAAATAATTAAAAAGAAGCTTCCATTATGAGCTCAAATCAACTTGAGAAATATATATCCAGAAGCTGGGAATGTGAAGGTGTGTCCCAAGTGGCAAAACCTGAGGAATTAGAAGGCCTTGGGCCATGGATTGTATATACAGTATTTCACTTCAGCACTAGCTCAGCACTGAGTGACACAATATAAGCCTTTCACAAAGTGGTCAGGAAGTTCCCAGTGTAAAAGAAAAAAAATCATCCACTCCATCCCAATTTTCTCTCTCATTTCACTGACTGATATATGGCTGACTGCAGGAGAGTCGGCCTATGTGCCATATGAAAGGCCTCACACTGCTCTGGGGAGTGTCACCCAATAAGCCAACGACCCGTCGGCCCCGGCAGCAGCGTGCAGGGAAACCGCAGTCTTTTACAGGGATAGGGTAAAGCCCAGCCAAAGAGCCAGAGGAAAAATCCTTCTAATGGCACTTCAAAAGAACAGACTGTGTTGAGAATAGGCTGGGGGGGTGGATGTTTCAAAGCTGCAATAACCAGCACTGTTTGTTCAAGCATCTCAGGTCAATGCCAGTGTTAAGCATACAAAAGCCAGCATGACAGGCAACACTGGCCTGATATTGTTCTGACTGACAAAAACTGATTTCAGAATATAGTTTAAAACTCATTAAGTTCAATAGTTCATGGCTAGACAGGACGGGAATGCACGTCCACATGATTATGCAGATGCCGCTTTAAAAACTATTCGAGATAGGTATCAAGTAAAAAATACTTCTTCAGGCATCATCAAGTCGTTTTATTTAGTTTGGAGGGAAAGGAAGGACACTATGCTCTATTTACTACGTTCATTTAACTTCTGAATTACATTTAATTGATGTAAGATGCTAAAGATCCTCAACGTGTGCGGAAAAGTCTGGCTTCGTAAAATTTCCTGCTTTATTCTTGTTTACAATAAGATAGAAAAATATCATCCCTGTGTAAAACTACGCTCTCATGTACAAATACACTAAAAATATCTAAAAACTAAGCAGAGTAATTTTTATCATCTTTGTTAAAACTGCTTGTAAATCAGTGTGTAATGGTCCGTGTAATCTCCCAGAACTATTACAGTACCAACGATACGTTCAGTGGAGGAAATCACGTAGAGAACACATGGGACAGAGATTGATGAATGGGATGTGGAACCAAAGTTCTCAAGTGCAAGTTTCTCCCAAAATGTTTTGGCAGAACTCACAGCTGGGCTACGGTACTCACCGCCTGAGCTAAGTTCAAACTCCAGCTGCCACTGGAGTGAGTATTTTTCTACAAAATTAGCCATGAAATCCCCTTTGGTGGATGGACCTCAGAGCTACAGAGAGCTCTTTAGGAGTACATTGATGGTCTAAAGATCACTTTTACTGCTGATCTGATTCTGTTATATTTTACGTATTCTATGGTTGGTGATATGCTGCCACATAAGCGCTTTGACAAGGAGGAAAAGTAAAAAGATAATTAGACTAATAATAATAATAATAATGATATTGCATTTTTTATTTTGCTTTGCCAAAATTGGAAAGAGCTGTGACCCCAAAACTGAGGCAAGTAATTCATCAGCAGCTTTTGCCTTCATCAATGTGCACAAATTGGTAAACAATGACTCATAGTTGAGCATCACCTTGCAAGCATCTCTTTAAAGACCCACCCCTTAACTTTTCAACCTTAAAATTTCGCATTCTGAACTTGTGCAGTGACATATATATATATGTGCATTTCTGGAGCCATCACTGCCCTGCAACATCCCGTGGCTGAAAAACCTTTGCAGTGCATGTATGACATTTATTTTAGTTTTCCACATGCATCACACCCTAGCAAGCGGATGTAAACAAACGGGCCATTTTGAACTGTGGTGGATTCAGCATAGAAATGTTAGAGGACATTGTTTGAGGTAGAAAAGAAACAAGTGAAAGACATAGAAAGAGATAAGAGAAGAGTCTGTCTTGGAGTCTGTTGTGAAAGACCTCACAGTAGCTAGCATGTAAGATGGATGCCGAATTAGCAATCAATATTAGCCATCTTTTCCATTTTCTCAGTGAGAAAATGGAAACGGTTAAGTGGTCTGTCTTTAAAGGAGGAACAGTATCAAAAGTTTCAGGGAACTGATAGTCAACATTATCAAAAACATAAATTGCATCAAAATGAGGAGGAGACGGACTGCAGTGACTTTGAACTGTCATGTTTGCTTCGGATGGGCTGAGTATTGCAGAAACTACTCATCTACTGGGATTTTTTACACAAAACATTTGTAGGGTTTGAAAAGACTGATTTTAAAAAATCCAGTGAGCACCAGTTTTCTGGATCAGAATGCCTGGTTGATGTCAGAGAAGAATGGGCGGACTGGTTGGAGATGACAGAGGGCCTTTTCACATGGACAAAATTTGTGGTCAAACGTGCTCGGACCCGGGCCCGAGCACGTTTGACCACAAATTTTGTCCATGTGAATGCAAACAGGCCGGGCCCGGGCGCGGCACGGGTGGCCCAGATTGGGATGTAGTCCAGGACCCGGGCCACCAGTGCTCGAGCACGGATGGATGGCTTGTGAACGCAATCCGGGCCGTGCCGGACGTGACATGTGGGCTACAAGCGGAA